>JAJOZX010002468.1:17500-87500 GCA_023014485.1 Bathynomus jamesi | reverse complement strand
TTGCTTGTTGAAGGTGTTGGTTCTGTCACTGAAACTTTTATTCTTTTGGTGGGTGGCGAAGCGACAGATTCAAGAGATTGAAGCTCTTCAACTGCTTTGCCAAGTGATGATTTAACTCGTTCTAATGTACTAGGTGAAAATAACAGCTTTGTAACGTGGATCTAAGTAGGTTGCAAGAGAGTAACTTCATACAAGAACAGCCTCTCGTCTTGTCGCTTGCATCACTTTTGCGCACAATGAACTAGTTCTATTAATATAGTAGAATTTGATAATTTCTGCTTATTAATGACGTTTTATCTCAACGGTCCACATCCGCACGACATCCGCATTCCAAAGTGCGGATGCGGACGCGGATGCGGATGCGAGAAAATGTGCGGATGTTCCGCGGATGCGGATGCGGATGTGACCTACATCACTAGTATATATATATTATATATATATATATATATATATATATATATATATCTATATATGTATATGTAAATGTATATAATATATATATATATGTATATATATATATGTATATCTATATATGTATATGTATATGTATATATATATATATGTATAATCGCAGTCTTTCCTCCTAATATATATATATATATATATATATATATATATATATATATGTATGTGTGTATATATATATATATATATGTATATGAAAATTATTTCACGAACACGTGAAAAATATTTATGCTGAATAAAACCACGAATTTTGCGTTTCCTTTCCTTCGTGGTTTTATTCATCATATATATGTATATATGTATATATGTATATATATATATATATATATATGCATTTAACTGCAATGACCACGCAGTATATAAATGAATAGAAACGACGTAAATAAGGAGCGTCTCTGCACACGGGGAAGAGAAATAACGAATAAATGAAAAATGAGGCGAACCGCCAGGGAAACGAACCCAGGGCCTTCCAATTGCCGGTTGGATGCGCTACCATTACACTACGGACCTCGATCAATCAAATCGAAATTCTCCTACATAGGGCAGAAACCAATGCCCTGAGAGGGCACCCTCGCAAATCGTGAATATGTGCATTTAACTGCAAGTTTGGATAAAAATTTTATTTGTAGCTTTCTATTTTCGTTCGTGTCACAACCCTACGATCTACCATTTCTCTAGTTTAGTCGTATCCATTTTCCATTTGTTATAGAAGTTATTATAATTAATTATGATTGTCTTGCATCTCACCCTCGACCCTAGATTATGCATACACATTGCATATAACAGGATTGGAACCCGTAGTTGTACTTCTTAGTCATTAATACCCACTCTTTGTCTCTAATTCGTTCTTGTAAATCTTCCTAATAATGATTTGTACTATACGTACAAATTCAATAACTATGACGTCACATTTTCCCGTCATTAATTTCCCTTCATCATATCTCTAGTATTCAATGTATGAAAATTCTTTAACATCATAATAAAAACTGTACACTCTATAGAAGTCATTATTTATATGTTACGTAGTATAAATATTATTATTCAACCATATTCATCCATACCGTATGTGCCCATGTACTTTGTATTATATTTCTAACATCTTAATTGTCTATTAATATGAAACACTGTAACAAAACAAAGTTATAGTAACTGTTTAATTATAATTAACTGTAATACTTTAATTTAATATAATGTAATGTACTTTAATGAAACTGTACTTAATGATGTAATGTACTAAATGACGTAGTCAATGTACTTTAATGGAATTGTAGTTTACGATAATAAATGAATTGGTAATTATAATCATAGTTACAGTAGACCAAAATTACAATGTACTCAATGTCCGACCCGACATTATGTCGCCATAAGGAATGTAGAATCGGCGATACTGTTGTTATTTTTTTTATTATTATTTTTCCGTTGGAATAAATTTTGATGTGCTTTCTACTTTGCCAAATAATTGATGACCTGTTGTTTTTTAAAATCTCATAATCATTTTTTTAGATTTAGCTTAATAATGAATCCTGAGTAACTTTTGCCATGTCATGTTTTGTATTCATTCTTTCTTCGTTATAAAAGATGAAGTCATGTCTTGCCTAAGCATTTAATTGTAAATCTTAAACCTTTAATTTTTACTCATTTGCAGATTTTAGTGTAAAGATGCATAGTTCAATTTCCACTTTTAGTTAACTTGGCAGATCATGATAACATCAGATCTGAAAATATGCAATTTAAGATAAAAATATGGCTTCATCTTCAAATATCTTGTTTATTCCTTTAAACCTTACCACAGCTAAAAGATTTACTTTATTTTCAAATATTGTGCAAAAATAATGCAGCCTCTTCAACATTTAATAATGATGATGTTAGTAGAATCGGGGTATATAAACCCCACCAATTTCTTCCATGTTTGTTCTGATTCCAACTACGAGGCTGAGCATTACCCGTAACAGTTTAGAAGTAAATTACAGTAAGAGAAACTTTTTATTTTCCCCTTCGAGCCGTGCTCTCTTCAGAAGAACTTAGTCATTACAATCTCCCGATAAGCTACAAGAAGAATCGGGGAGAAACCTCAAAGAATTTAATAAGCCTCTCAGAATCCTCCGAGCCACTAAAGAAGAACTCGGAGAGTAGTATAGAAGAAACTACTGCAAGTAACAGATCCGTTGCTGCCTCCTAACCAGAACCCCCGTCGACTCCGAACCACCCCAGGGCCATAGACGGAGGGGTTAACAGTCTGGCGACCCTACTACCAGGATTAGAAGAAGATTTTAACAAGAAGATTTTAACAAGAAGATTTTAAGAAGAGGCCACTCTTTGGCCAAGATAGAAATTACCCTGCATCAGGATAAAACCAGTTGACCGGCGTGTCACGACTTCTAGTTCGTAACATCCACCCTTGAACCGGTGTGTCACGACTCCAAGTTCTCCACGCCTAGTTTCATCCAAGAAGAAGTAGCCAGCAAGACGTCTTCAGGACACGTCTCAAGGATTTCCCCATAGAAATTTTTGTTAAGTACAGTTTGTTTTTTTAAGTAATTTATAAACATTTGAAAAGTCACTATTATTAACAGTTAATAATGAGTATCAAGTCAGAATTCACAAGAAACACAGTGAACATTCCATACACCAGTGATACATTTGTTTTTATTGAAACAGTAATTTTAACAGAGAGTTAATTGTCAGAGAGTTAATTGTAACAGAGTTAATTGTAACAGAGTTAATTGTAACAGAGTTAATTTCAAGAGAGTTAATTTCAAAGAGAGTTAATTTCAAAGAGAGTTAATTTCAAGAGTTATTTTCACTGTTATATTCAGTATAGAATAATTTTATTTTATGTACCTTCCCGTATATTAGAGTGAAATGTTGTTTACATTTTATATTTTTGTTTGCAAATTTTTTCAAATTATTGAATTGAATTGACTTGCAAATTAAGAAAGAGAGAGAGTTTACAGAGAGTTTACAGAGAGTTTACAGATTTAGAGAGATACTTGAAGTCAATTTTTTGAAGTCATATTTTGAAGTCAGTTTTTGAAGTCAGAAGGTTGCACCAAGAGGGTCAACCAAAACAGAGGTTAATCGTCTCCACTTGAATAGAGATCAAGTGCAGTCATTTTCCATTTACAGTTAATTTCAAGTTAGACAGTTTAAGTTATAGAGATACTTGATTGCATTTCAAGTAAGTCGGTTGCACCAAGAGGGTCAACCAAAACAGAGGTTAATCGTCTCCACTTGTATAGAGATCAAGTGCAGTCATTTTCTATTTTCAGTTAATTTCAAGTCAGTTTCAGAATACTTGTTAGAGAGTTCAAGTCGAAGTTATTTTTCAAGTCGAAGTTATTTTTTAAGTCGAAGTTATTTTTCAAGTCGAAGATTTCTTCCAAGTCAGTATTATTCCAAGTATTCCGAGTCCCAAGTATTCCAAGTCCCAAGTCATTTTTATTTCGAGCCCCAAGTTAGTTTTCAATGCAGTCAATTGAATTCAACTTTTTCTTTGTAATTTAAGAGAATTTAATTTAAGAAAAATGTAAGGTAAGAATTTAATTCAACCTTTTTTTGTGCTGTAAAAGAGAATTTAATTCAACCTGAATTGACCGGGTTGCGTCTTTAGTTAACCTTTTTTTTTTTGTGAGAAGGAAATTGACCGATTTGTCTTTTCTTTTTCATGCATTGTTACGTATATAAATATATAGTCATGTAATTTATTATTTGTAACAAAACCGTTTTTACAATTGTTTGTAATGACTTTGATAATCATTGTAATGTATACGTGATAATAATAGTTGTGTAATAATTAATTAATCGATCTTGTCCCAATGACTCTTTTAAATTACTATGCTGAGGAACATGCCGTCCCTCCGTTTTGTTTCAACTTTTTAAAAATTTTTGTTCTAAGTAGTGTGACAAGCAATCTTTCTTTAAAGAGCAAAGTGCTCACGAAAGACTTATTGTCAATTTCAGACTTATATCCCCCGCTTAGTCACTCAATTCCGCCGAATGTAGTACTCCAAACTTTGTTTTTTATTTTTACTTTAACACCCCAACCCCAGTTGAACCCAGTGTCGACCAAAACCGTTTTTACAAAAAGTTTTTAACGAGTTTTATAATTATTTTGATTATATGATGACAGAAATAGCGTAACAATTAATCGATCATGTACCTAATTTATCCTGCTCTGTACGATCGGGAAATTTACCCGTATGACCGCACATACCCTAAATTTCAGTCGTTTAATTTTTAATAAAACTTCTACACAATAAAACAGATGTATTTGTCTATATGCAAACAAGTTTTCAGATTAAAAAAATCAAATAATTCAAATTCTATCAACATTCAACGAAAGAGTATAATTTTTCTACTTAACATGCAAAAATTATTAAACCTTTTTAATATATTTTTTTTATTATATAAAAATAATTTTTAACGTAAAATTTAATTGAAATTACTAAAAGAAAAGATTGTTCGAAATGCTTCCCTTCCATTTCAATAACTTTTTTATTCTTGGTCGAAATTCATCTATGGTTCGATTTACTTTTATTTTTAAGAATATAAAATTATGTTAGCTCATTAAAATGCATAATTGATCTCTATTCTTAATTTGTATTTTAATTTTCTTTTGTTCAATTAATCGTGAGTAACTGTCCTTAAATTGTTATTGTACCATTTGTAAGGTATCAAACGAAAATTATAGTCAAATTGACATACTACTACAGTATATGGTTATGAATTTTAGTAGTCGAATTTAATTGTGTGTCGAGATTCAATTTTAAAACCGTGAGAGTTACTGTCATTACTCGTAAGGTCTTCTAAGTAAGTCTTTTTTTATTATCTTAATTCGTGTAACTGATTTAATTAAATACTTAAATACTACCTTGAACTTAAAGGATTTTATAATAATAATAATAATAATAATAATAACAATGATTGACTTAAACTTAAAATATTTTATAACCCTAAACCCATCTTAAATTATTATACATTATTTTTAAACTTTGTTCATTCAAAAACCTTCCAAATCCCTACACATACACACGCATGTATGCACACTATATATACTATATACATACAAACCTTATGCTAAAATCATTGAATATCACAATAAAACTATTTCATTACGTAAGTGCAAACTATGCTATTTAGTCTTAATCATTTTTGCTTTCTAATATATCTTGCTCATGCATTTATTCAGTTACTTGAACAATCCTATCAGCTAATCTGTCCCTCAAAATTATAAGATACACACTTTGTATCTAGTACACACAAATACACACTAGACCACAGGTCTATACATCATCCATTACGTAATTCTATTTTTACCTACACTAGTCAATAAAAATTAGTTTATAGATTGTACGATTTACGTTTTTCCCTTTTATCTACTCTATTCATTATGTACGTAATTTTTCCCACAGAAAAATAAAATTTTGTAAAAAAATTTTACAATATCATTGTTTGTCTAACTTAATTGTTTGTCTAAATTAACGTATTAATCCTTTTATTCTGTTTGCGTAAAATTAAAGTTTTAATCTTTGAATTTTTATATTTTATAATAGCCCTCTAAGCGAGTGTCATGTTAAAAATTTGATTACTCTGCATTGTACTCAACCGAAATCGTTCTGTATAAAATTTGTATTGTAAAGAAAAATTCGTCATCTAACTTGAATTAGTTAGGATGTTATTCTCTTAATTCTATTATATTAATTGTACCCTATTATATTATTGTATACATATCATTTTAAAGGGGAGAGCAATGTAAAAATGAACAATGAATAATCAATATTCATTTTTACATAAGAACCAAAATCGCTTAACGCGAGTTTGGATAAAAAATTTATTTCTAGCTTTCTATTTTCGTTCGTGTCACAACCCTACGATCTACCATTTCTATAGTTTAGTCGTATTCATTTTCCATTTGTTATAGAAGTTATTATAATTAATTATGATTGTCTTGCATCTCACCCTCGACCCTAGATTATGCATACACATTGCATATAACAGGATTGGAACCCGTAGTTGTACTTCTTAGTCATTAATACCCACTCTTTGTCTCTAATTCGTTCTTGTAAATCTTCCTAATAATGATTTGTACTATACGTACAAATTCAATAACTATGACGTCACATTTTCCCGTCATTAATTTCCCTTCATCATATCTCTAGTATTCAATGTATGAAAATTCTTTAACATCATAATAAAAACTGTACACTCTATAGAAGTCATTATTTATATGTTACGTAGTATAAATATTATTATTCAACCATATTCATCCATACCGTATGTGCCCATGTACTTTGTATTATATTTCTAACATCTTAATTGTCTATTAATATGAAACACTGTAACAAAACAAAGTTATAGTAACTGTTTAATTATAATTAACTGTAATACTTTAATTTAATATAATGTACTTTAATGAAACTGTACTTAATGATGTAATGTACTAAATGACGTAGTCAATGTACTTTAATGGAATTGTAGTTAACGATAATAAATGAATTGGTAATTATAATCATAGTTACAGTAGACCAAAATTACAATGTACTCAATGTCCGACCCGACATTATGTCGCCATAAGGAATGTAGAATCGGCGATACTGTTGTTATTTTTTTTATTATTATTTTTCCGTTGGAATAAATTTTGATGTGCTTTCTACTTTGCCAAATAATTGATGACCTGTTGTTTTTTAAAATCTCATAATCATTTTTTTAGATGTAGCTTAATAATGAATCCTGAGTAACTTTTGCCATGTCATGTTTTGTATACATTCTTTCTTCGTTATAAAAGATGAAGTCATGTCTTGCCTAAGCATTTAATTGTAAATCTTAAACCTTTAATTTTTACTCATATGCAGATTTTAGTGTAAAGATGCATAGTTCAATTTCCACTTTTAGTTAACTTGGCAGATCATGATAACATCAGATCTGAAAATATGCAATTTAAGATAAAAATATGGCTTCATCTTCAAATATCTTGTTTATTCCTTTAAACCTTACCACAGCTAAAAGATTTACTTTATTTTCAAATATTTTGCAAAAATAATGCAGCCTCTTCAACATTTAATAATGATGTTAGTAGAATCGGGGTATATAAACCCCACCAATTTCTTCCATGTTTGTTCTGATTCCAACTACGAGGCTGAGCATTACCTGTAACAGTTTAGAAGTAAATTACAGTAAGAGAAACTTTTTATTTCCCCTTCGAGCCGTGCTCTCTTCAGAAGAACTTAGTCATTAGAATCTCCCGATAAGCTACAAGAAGAATCGGGGAGAAACCTCAAAGAATTTAATAAGCCTCTCAGAATCCTCCGAGCCACTAAAGAAGAACTCAGAGAGTAGTATAGAAGAAACTACTGCAAGTAACAGATCCGTTGCTGCCTCCCAACCAGAACCCCCGTCGACTCCGAACCACCCCAGGGCCATAGACGGAGGGGTTAACATATATATATATATATATATATACGGTATATATATAATATATATATATAATATATATATATATATGTATATGTATATATATATATCTATATCTATATATATATATCTATATATATATATATATATATGAAAATTATTTCACGAAAGTAAACACGTGAAAAATATTTATGATGAATAGAACCACGAAGGAAAGGAAACACAAAACCTTTTTGTGTTTCCTTTCCTTCGTGGTTTTATTCATCATATATATATATGTATATGTATATGTATATATATATATATATATGTATATGTATATGCATATATATATATGTATATATGTATATGTATATATATATATATATATATATATATATATATATATATATATATATATATATATATATATATATATATATATATATATGTATATATATATATATATATATATGATATATATATATATATATATATTATATATATATGTATATGGGTGTATATATATATATATATATATATATATATATATATCTATATATGTATATGTATATATATATATCTCTGTTTAGCACCCCTAAGTCCGAGATGGAAGTGGAGAACCCAGACGAGTTTTTCGACATTGGAACAGATCAACCACCAAGAACAAATCCCGGCACAAACCTATTAATGGACTTCGAGTTCACGGAAGGAGATGTAATTACGGCCTTATCACAGATGCGAGACAATTCAGCGCCAGGGCCAGACACATGGAGTGCCACATTTCTGAAGAAATGCAAAGAGTATTGCAAAACCGCTATACTTACTATGGAGGAAATCACTCGACACAGGACAAATTCCACTCCCATTAAAGAACGCGAATATTGCCCCCCTATTTAAAGGTGGTAACAGAGCAATGCCCAAAAATTATTGGCCAGTGGCTCTCACCTCACACCTTATAAAGTTTTTTGAACGCATAATTAGAGCCAAAATTACCTACTGCCTACAAGAAAAGACTTATACAACCCAAATCAACATGGCTTCAGGGCGGGTAGATCATGCGTGTCACAGCTACTAGACCACCAGGAGAAAATATTAGGAACATTGTGTCGAGGACAAAACATTGATGTAATATATACTGATTTGATTTTGCTAAACCTTTCGATAAATGTGACCATGGAATCATAGCACACAAACTTAAGGATACAGGAATTACTGGAAAGCTAGGAAGGTGGATATTTAATTTCTTGACGCAAAGAACGCAAAGAGTGGTGGTAAACGGAGTTAAATCGGAAGTCTCGGAAGTCGTGAGCTCTGTCCCACAAGGGACAGTATTAGCTCCCTTGCTGTTCATAATAATGATTGCAGATATTGATGCAGATATTAAGGACAGTATTGTATCATGCTTCGCAGATGAGACGAAGATATGTAAGGAAATATTGAACGAAGATGACATAAGAAAACTACAAAACGACATTGAAACATTATTCCAGTGGGCAGAAGACAACAATATGAAGTTCAACGAAGAAAACTTCCAACTTCTAAGATATGGTAATAACAAAGAGCTACAGAAAAAATGGTACAAAACCCGCAAGCCAAACAGATAACACCAAATCCACAAGTCAGGGATCTTGGAGTAATAATGTCGTCGGATGCAGAATTCAGAGAGCACTATAAAATCAAAATCACAACGGCTAGAAAAATAATGGGAATCATCTGGAGGAGCTTCCGCAGCAGAAAAGCAAACATCATGCTCAAATTAGGGAAGAGTCTAGTCCTACCAATAATTGAGTATTGCTCAGTACTCATAAGCCCACACAGAAAAAGAGACATTGAAGCTATACAAAGGACTTTTACGTCTAAGATAGAGGAAACGGAAGGTGAAGACTACTGGTCTCGACTACAATCCCTGGAACTCTACTCTCTTGAAAGAAGGCGAGAGCAGTACACAATAATATACATATGGAACATACTTGAGGGCTCTGTCCCTAACCTCAGAAATGAAATAGAAACAAACTGGAATGAGAGAAGAGGCAGATTTTGTACGGTCCCAGCTGCGGTGGGACAAGGAGCCATGAAAACGAGGATGGAAAATACCCTCAGAATACGGGGCCCAAAGCTTTTCAATGTCCTTCCAAAAGAAGTGAGGAATCTCCAGCACACCAACCTGAATAACTTTAAGAACCAGCTGGACAGATTCTTGTGCAAAGTCCCTGACCAGCCATGCGTGGCTGGCTACGAGGGCAGGAGGCGATCAGAGAGCAATTCCCTCCTTCACCAAGTCCCGCAAATGAGGGGGGATGCTGCAGAGGGGTCGCCGCAGGTCGATCCTGAACCGTCGTTCAAACTCAACAAAAGTAAACAAAAGTAAGTAAGTAATATATACACACACATATATATATATATATATATATATATATATATATATATATATATATACATATATATATATATATATATATATATACATATACATATACCTATATATATATATATAATATATATATATATATATATATATATATATATATATATATATATATATATATAATTTATATATACATATATATACATATACATATATATGGGAATGAACTCAGAATGGTTCCCTGAATTTTTTATGATACACACAGACCGTGCATGGAACAAGGAACTCTTCTGGGATAATTAAATCCACTAGAGTCCGAATAAGTAATGGTAAATGACAAATACCATAGTTTTTGTTTTTCATGATGCTAGCCCGACGGACATGTTATGTGCCTTGAAAAGTGGACGCTCAATTCTGCCAGTTGAGGTTTAAGTTTTGGTTTTTGGCTAAAATATAATAGTTACCCCTTTTTCTTTGATGTATTCAATCTGACGTGAAGACAGCGAGTCTTTTGCTTATATTGAGGTTCTAAATGTAGCAGGGCTAGGCTGCTTTAAACCCTATATCCATGTCCCAAAGCTGGATCCTGTTGCTTTGCAGATAGCTGGTGAGGGAGGCTATATTTATGGGACCTCTTTGCGAGTGACCCGTTGCACACGTCGGGCTAGCATCATGAAAAACAAAAACTATGGTATTTTTCATTTACCATTACTTATTCGGACTATAGTGGATTTAATTATCCCAGAAGAGTTCCTTGTTCCATGCACGGTCTGTGTGTATCATAAAAAACTCAAGGAACCATTCATGAGTTCATTCCCATCTTGAAACGGACATGTTACGTGCCTTGAAAAGTGGACGCTCAATTCTGCCAGTTGAGGTTTAAGTTTTGGTTTTTGGCTAAAATATAATAGTTACCCCTTTTTCTTTGATGTATTCAATCTGACGTGAAGACAGCGAGTCTTTTGCTTATATTTAGGTTCTAAATGTCGCAGGGCTAGGCTGCTTTAAACCCTAGATCCATGTCCCAAAGCTGGATCCTGTCTGCTTTGCAGATAGCTGGTGAGGGAAGCTATATTTATGGGACCTCTTTGCGAGTGACCCGTTGCCCACGTCGGGCTAGCATCATGAAAAACAAAAACTATGGTATTTGTCATTTACCATTACTTATTCTGACTCTATTGGATTTAATTATCCCAGAAGAGTTCCTTGTTCCATGCACGGTCTGTGTGTATCATACATATATATATATATTTACAAGAGTGTAGATAGGCATACCCAAACAGCATGTGCTTACACATTGAATTGGAAATTCATGGTATTTTAAATAAAGTTCTCAAGAAATCATTTATCATTATAATAGTCTATTATAATTATATGATGGAAAAAATAATATTAATTATTACAAGTTGCAAAATACACTACTTTGTCCCAATATTGTGTTTCTATCTTGTGCTCTGAATAAAAGTGGATTTTTCATTGCAGTTGATTGTGTAACTATTGACATCTACCATAAATTCCTAATTTTTAGTGTATCAGAGATTATTTACAGGAATCTGTATTTAATTTTCTCCATCAGCAATGGAGGGTGGGGACAGGCCACTTCCACATCTTCCCACAGCTCCCTGCTTCACATCTCGGTACTTACACATTAAAAACGGCTAGCTACGTCCGATATATATATATATATATATATATATATATATATATTGTAGCTAGCTAACTAATTTTAGGTAGTGCAGCTAGGAATGTGTGATACAAAAGGAAATAACCAAGCTGACAAAATTCGTATATTGTACTACATTTATATATCTGCATACTGTAGGTATTAGGAGGAAATATTAGGACAGCCTTGAAAGAAGTTATAATAAATAGGTGTGGTTCACCCCGGGTTGTTGCGCACAGAATTTGCAGAGAACGCAACTTTCAGGTCTGATTAAATAATCGGGAGCGACCGTGTAGTGAAAGGTCTTTGTTGCAATTATTATTTAAGATACGTACTCAATTACTTTAGTGGCCCTGCTCCATGAAAGACTGCGATATTTTTATCCAACAATCTAAGATGTTCCAATTGAACTATACAGTATGTGTGAGGGATATAAGGTGAAAGTATATAAACAACTCGTTTCATCAGAATCTGCGAATAGCGTTAGGGCTACAATGGTGGAATAACTGTTTCGATACAAAAGTTGATTAAATGTATAGTGATACGAGGTTAAATATAGAGTATGCCCTATAAAACACACTAGTCGTTTTCTATTAATTGGATATATTAAGAAAGTTGTTTTTTCGGCACAAACCTACTTATATATATGAAAATGAAAATGAATACGTTTATTGGTAGACCATTACCCATATGACAAATATTAATAATACAATGACAAATCACATACTAAGGATAGACATATATACAATTAATGAGAAATAATACAGTAATGTCGAAGTTGAGAGACGCTGCAATCAGACGTTTTCATACCATAAATTGCATAGCTTAGAAGACTTACGGTAGGATTGTTAATAGCTTGGGTAATAGGGGTGGTTGATTCTTTGCAATAGACTGTAGTCTTCTTACCTCAGGGAAGCTCATTGTGGGTAGCAATCATCTGCGGAACTGCGCATCTCGGAGTAATTTATGCAGGAGTCTGAAAGAGTTTCTTTAGCTTCCCTTGTACAGAACAGGAGGTTCCTTATAGTCATATTCGTTTTAACACAAAGGTTTCGAGATTTTCTTATATCTGAGTCGTCAGTCAAGGAGCTGGTTTGACCCCAATACTTAAATTCTGGCACTTCCTCATCGTATATTATGTTATTATAAATTTAATATGTACGTGGGGACTTCCTTGTCTTCTACTTTTGTAAATAAAATATTGTGGTTCATTCTATCATATGCCTTACTTATATCTAGGAAACAGCTATAAATAGTTGAATTACTGTCTATTTAAATATAATTTCCTTAAGTACATAGATACACAGATCAGTTGAAAGGGAGTTTTTAGAACCAAGCTCAATTAGCTCATAAGTAATCATTTAAGCTGTGTAGTAACAAGAGTTTCTCTAGTAGTTTCGAGAAGCAAGAGGTGTTAGCAATATCCCTGTAATCATTGCTGGATAGAATACCCCCATACTTATTATATATATATATATATATATATATATATATATATAATTTTATAACAATATATATATATATATATGTATATATGTATATGTATATATGTAATTTTATAACAATATTTGGTGTGCAGTAGAAAACTAATTGCTTATTTACTTTTAAATATGTAAACATGTTATGAGTGTATAAAAAGTTTGTGTTTGAGGTTCAGAACGGATGAAAATAAGTCAGTTTCTCTTAAAAATGAGGGAAATTAATTTATTTAAATTAAAATAATAAACGTTCATTTTAATTTTCATAATACAGATATTAAACAAAGAAATTTTTTTTTATTTAAAATGTGCTTAACCCGATTTTGTTTTTTGTGATGTTCGCAATTTGTTAACATATGAAAATGGAATTACATTTGAAGAGGTAATGTGTTATTAGAATATAATAATATGCTTTGAGAATACAGTACAAATCATTTTATATTTAGATGTTGATGCATACTCTCGTTAGGTCTATTAAACCCCTTTTCAGATATTTAACTTAAGTTTTCATTTCTATTGTGAGAATGTGTGGGTGAACCCGTTTTAATTATTTTAATTAAATATACCCATCTCACAAGGAGGAGGGGCTCCCTCAAGGAGCCCCTAAGGGGGCAAGTGCCCTTCAATAAGACCTGTGAGGCCCCATGAATGGGTTAGGAACTTAAAGGGGCCCCGTTATAACGGAGGCGAAGGCCTTCAGTGGAGCCCCTCTAGCGGCATGATTTCAGAACACCCCAACTTCCTCTCCCCAAACGCGGGAATACTACTAATTATATATATATATATTTATATATATATATATCGAATGCTATTTAAAAACTAAAACTGTTTATTAAATCCTAACTTATGTTTTCCAGTCATGTTTCATCAAATTCTATTATTTTATATTTACGAGTATTAATAAACCCTTATTTTGCAATCCCAACGTGTTGTCTTTGCAGAAAGTAGAGTTTCAGGGATTATAGTCGAGACCAGTGGTCTTCACCTTTCGTTTCCTCTATCCTTGACGTAAAGTCCTTTGTATGGCTTCTCTGTTTGCAATGTCCCGTTTTCTATATGGGCTTGTGAGTACTGAGCAGTACTCAATTATTGGTAGGACTAAACTCTTCCATAATTTTAGTATGATGTTTGCTTAACTGCTGTGGAAGCTCCTCCAGATAATTCACATTACTCTTCTAGCTGTTGTAATTTTACTGTGATAGTGTTCTCTGAATTCTGCATCCGATGATATTATTATTCCAAGATCCCTGACTTGTGGATTTGGTGTTATCTGTTTGGCTAACACTATTTTACATTCTTTATTCTGTAGCACCTTGTTGTTACCATATTTTTCTTTGTTGAACTTCATATTGTTGCCTTCCGCCCACTTGAATAATGTTTCATGTCGTTTTGTAATTTTTCTGTCACCTTCGTTTGATATTTTCTTGCATATCTTTGTGTCATCCGTGAAACACGATACGATACTCTCATTATTATCGACATCAGTGTCTGTAATCATTATTATAAACAGCAAGGGAGCTAATACTGTAATTTGTGGGACAGAGCGCACAACTTCTGAGATTTCAGATTTGACTCCAGTTAGTAACAGTTTTATTTTAATAATATTTTAATTCTTTGTACAATGGTTTACAGTGCGATTCACCATGAGTAGTACTTTTTTCCGACAGTTTAAAAAATTATTTCTTTCACAACAGAACAGAGGGTTTTTATTTTAAAAACTTTTTATAGGTGTGAAATTGTAGTCGAAGTTCAAAGAGAATATCGAAAGAAATTTAGAATCATGAAATGCCCATCATCAAACTGCATCGTGAGTTTGTTACAGTGTCTAAAATATTTAGACAGTGGGTTCAGGAATTCTTGAAATATACTCCCAACGGCATAACAGTTATCAAAATATATAAAAAAATCAATTAAAACATTAAAACATAACCACAAACCAACCAAAATCAACGAAAATAAATAATTAATTCATATTCGATCATAATAATTATGTATTCTATGAAAAGTCTATATAAATCCATAATATATGTGTGTGTGTGTATATACTGTTTCGTTTTCTTCCGAAATGGTATAAACCAACTATGAAGTTTAGAAGCTTCTCGAAGAAGCGGAAGTCGTACAGTAGGTTAGTTTAGTTTGTTAGGAGTCTACACTCAGCTTTTCTTTCGTAAGAAAGTCTTCAGTTTTCACATGATTCAAAGTGTTCAGTTAGGAAATTTATTTGCTTTTAGCTTTGATTTAAAACTTTAGCAGTTTAATTAAGTTTAAAATATAAAATCTAGTGTCATTGTTTGTGCTTTATCTAAATTATTTTTCTTGTATAATAATAATTCAGTTTAGGAGTTATTGAATTGTTAGGTTAGGCTAGTCTCTTAGACTTAAATCATTGAGGACTGTAAATAATCAATACTTTAATTACTTGTTGGCCTTGTGTTTAAGGTAAGCACATTCTGGTATTAATTTAATCTGGTCAATACATTTAAATTTGACTATTATTGATCCAAGATTTATCTTGGAAAAAATCTATAACATTCTCTCTAAGCACAACCAAGCTTAGCATTCAAAACTTTAAAATATGTTAAGAAAGGTGGGTACCTTCATTTTGCCTGATCTATCATAGCATAACAATCATTCCTTATTTATCATTTGTCTTTGCGCTTTTTTTAGTTTAAAATATTAAAGAAAACTAACTTATTTATTAATTATAAATTAAACAAATTTAAACGTACCCAACTTCAGTCTAAATAATTAAACAAATTTAAACGTACCCAACTTCAGTCTAAATAATTAAACAAATTTAAACGTACCCAACTTCAGTCTAAATAATTAAACAAATTTAAACGTACCCAACTTCAGTCTAAATAATTAAACAAATTTAAACGTACCCAACTTCAGTCTAAATAATTAAACAAATTTAAACGTACCCAACTTCAGTCTAAATAATTAAACAAATTTAAACGTACCCAACTTCAGTCTAAATAATTAAACAAATTTAAACGTACCCAACTTCAGTCTAAATATTAAACAAATTTAAACGTACCCAACTTCAGTCTAAATAATTAAACAAATTTAAACGTACCCAACTTCAGTCTAAATAATTAAACAAATTTAAACGTACCCAACTTCAGTCTAAATAATTAAACAAATTTAAACGTACCCAACTTCAGTCTAAGTAATTAAACAAGTTTAAACGTACCCAACTTGAGTGTAAATTATTAAACAAGTTTAAACGTACCCAACTTGAGTGTAAATTATTAAACAAGTTTAAACGTACCCAACTTGAGTGTAAATTATTAAACAAGTTTAAACGTACCCAACTTGAGTGTAAATTATTAAACAAGTTTAAACGTACCCAACTTGAGTGTAAATTATTAAACAAGTTTAAACGTACCCAACTTGAGTGTAAATTATTAAACAAGTTTAAACGTACCCAACTTGAGTGTAAATTATTAAACAAGTTTAAACGTACCCAACTTGAGTGTAAATTATTAAACAAGTTTAAACGTACCCAACTTGAGTGTAAATTATTAAACAAGTTTAAACGTACCCAACTTGAGTGTAAATTATTAAACAAGTTTAAACGTACCCAACTTGAGTGTAAATTATTAAACAAGTTTAAACGTACCCAACTTGAGTGTAAATTATTAAACAAGTTTAAACGTACCCAACTTGAGTGTAAATTATTAAACAAGTTTAAACGTACCCAACTTGAGTGTAAATTATTAAACAAGTTTAAACGTACCCAACTTGAGTGTAAATTATTAAACAAGTTTAAACGTACCCAACTTGAGTGTAAATTATTAAACAAGTTTAAACGTACCCAACTTGAGTGTAAATTATTAAACAAGTTTAAACGTACCCAACTTGAGTGTAAATTATTAAACAAGTTTAAACGTACCCAACTTGAGTGTAAATTATTAAACAAGTTTAAACGTACCCAACTTGAGTGTAAATTATTAAACAAGTTTAAACGTACCCAACTTGAGTGTAAATTATTAAACAAGTTTAAACGTACCCAACTTGAGTGTAAATTATTAAACAAGTTTAAACGTACCCAACTTGAGTGTAAATTATTAAACAAGTTTAAACGTACCCAACTTGAGTGTAAATTATTAAACAAGTTTAAACGTACCCAACTTGAGTGTAAATTATTAAACAAGTTTAAACGTACCCAACTTGAGTGTAAATTATTAAACAAGTTTAAACGTACCCAACTTGAGTGTAAATTATTAAACAAGTTTAAACGTACCCAACTTGAGTGTAAATTATTAAACAAGTTTAAACGTACCCAACTTGAGTGTAAATTATTAAACAAGTTTAAACGTACCCAACTTGAGTGTAAATTATTAAACAAGTTTAAACGTACCCAACTTGAGTGTAAATTATTAAACAAGTTTAAACGTACCCAACTTGAGTGTAAATTATTAAACAAGTTTAAACGTACCCAACTTGAGTGTAAATTATTTAAACGGTCTACAACACCCAATGGGTAAACTGTGAGTTTTTCAATAGACATCAAGCCATCTCACCTTAGCAACTAAGTTACCTACCCATTACTTCTCACAAGGATATAGCCGTTTCTGTAGCCCAATGTCTGCAATTCTCCGAAAATGGCTGGGTAGGACCTATAGGGGGGTTCGTTAAGCCCAAAAAAGATTAGCACCTTATTTTACAGATTCATCCCTTCCTTCCCACACACTAATATGACAACCACCTATCTTATAAAGATGCTCACAAACATAGCGAAAGGCCGCATCTCAAAAACCTTTCTAAAATAAACATAGGGACATGTGGAATTTATTTATCAAAATTGTCTCTCTCTCTTTGTCATTTTCTTTCGATCAGTTCTGCGCATTAATTGCCACGCAGGTGTTACTAAGGGAGCACAGCGAGAAACCTCGAGTGACCATCCTCTACTAACTAACCGCTACAAGACGACCAATGGGGTCGTACCAGCGGTGGACGGCACGTACGGTCAATCCCTTTTCAGACCTATTAGCGTACAGCAACAACTTATACGGGTCACTACCGTATCATATCTTTCGTAACTTGGCTCTAAGCTCTCGGCTGAACCTATTAGCGCTACATTTTACTTTCGACATAGAGAGACGTAAATAGAACGGCCATATAACATGCACCCTAAGTACATAGGGGTCGCCCGGAGGACATGCACTCGCGGACTAATTCTACCCGTCACCAATTACTATCAGATTCAGAGAGGGGGTGCCTCTCTCTCTTCCTTTCGTGGCAGGCTGGCTTCGCCGCGAATCATGCTGCTTCGACGGAAGGTGTGTAATGACGGATCTTAGGTAAAAACCCGTTCTGGACCACCTATCGCGTATACCAACACCGCAACTTAGCGCAACCAAAGAAGGTTTGATGCACATTTTAGTTTGTTTGGTTACTCTACTCGCTGTTCCAGCTGCGAGTGATGCTTCAACGAAGGGGCATTCTAAAAAGGGACACGTAAAGGATCACGTGAAGAACCTCTTTCTGGACCCCAATCGCGTACACCAAAATCGCTAGCTAAATCAACGGTAGAGAATCTTATACGTAGGGCGCTTCTCCCTCTCCATCCTCCCTGCTAACGCTGCGAATCATACTTCCATCCACGAAGGGCCATACTAGGAACTCAGAGAACCTCGTTCTTGACCGCAATGGCGTGTATACCAAGATCGCTACGTAAAACACCGGAGGTGAGTTGGGAGAGACGGTTTTTCACTCGATCCTGTCTGCAAAGGCCGCGAATCACGCTTCCACGAAGCGCCATACTCAAGGAACTCGTAGAGAACCTCGTTCTTGACCGCAATCGCCATGATCGCTACCTAAAAATGCAACGAGGAGAGTGAGGTGTTAGTAAACGGGGGGGTAAACTCGACTCAACCACAGACTATGATACAGTGACACACGGGTGATCAATCTGCACACCACCTACATAGCCCAGTGAGGAGGAAAAATTAGAGAAAAGTGTTAGACAGAAACGCCTGGAGGGACTGTGGAGGCCTTTCGGCGACCTGCGGCAACCAGACACCCCTCCCCCTATACTGGTCATATTGGCTTCACCAGCAAGGGTAATGGAGAAAGCTTGTTAATGGTTTTAAGATAGAGGCCATCACCAGAAGCACATCGATCGTCGGGAGAGAAGGATCGTCATGCAGCGCTAAAGAAGCCCTGCAGCCGTCTCCAACCGCCCGGCGGCGATGAGTTCGGACCATTTGCATTAGCAACTTCGTCTTCATGATGGAAATTCAGTGAATCAGAAAATGCGCACGACCCCTCTGGACTCCAGCCCAGAACCTCTGTCCGCAGATGACGTTGCTGAACGCTTGGACACCACCTACGGATATTACGAATCGCACGGGGGTGCATATTACTGCAACTCCCACCCTGATTCCCGTCAAACCACCAATCCGACAAGAAATTCTCTAAACTACTTCGGGCCGCCCGGAGGAAGAAGAAACCTGAAGCTTCAAGCACCCATTCCTCCGGAGTATCTCTCAACAATGAACGAGGCGTATCTAGAGCTTACATTCGCTGTTGTGGAATCCAAACGCGCCTGGTTTCTGGATAATAGCAGTAGGCATGAATCAATCCCCCAAAAACTCACTTATCGCAAAGATACCGTCCCGTTTACTCGTTTAGAGAATGGGATAGTGGTGAAATACAGACAGGCGAGATAGATAGATAGATGTTTTAGGTGATTCTCTTATTCTTTTGTTGGTAGGAATAAGTGGGCCAAAGTGGCTTAGAGCGCGGCGGCTCCCCCGGATGGATTGCCTGGCAATCATTCAATTCGTATAAGTCTAACCGATACCTCGTTTGCCCCCGAGAGGACGTACGTGGCCTAGTTGACCCGGTCCCAAGCCACGAATTGAAAAGCTGAGCAGGAGTCACCCGGTTTACGCTTACCAACGCCCGGAGCGGACTCCGAACAGGATTCGCTTGATAAAACCTCCTCAAAACTTCAAGCTAGGCCAATATCAAGAGGAGTTCGTGGTCGACAATCGAGACGGCGAAGTCCTCCCGATAGGAGAAACTCCGCCCCGACGAACACTCCGCTAGCCAATGAATTAACGTCACTCCTCCGAGACTGCCGGAAGCCGCGGCAGAAACGGTAAGTTACTAACTACAAAACTACAATTTCAGAGAGATTACGAGTGACCAAAAAGGTGCGCCCGCGAAAACAGTTTCACGACCGTTGAATGGCATCAGACACATAGGACACTTAACTTTGGTTTAACTGTATCAGTGACTTAAGTGCAATTCTTCCAACAGATTTCCATTCTAAACCCTTTCTCGTGAAAAATCTAGGGTACAGGTAACTGTCTTGAAAAAAGGATCCCTCCTCCTAATGCCATCAACAGTAGCTGTGATTCTACCCTCGTCGCCGAAAGTGTAGAGCACACCTCGTTTAGGTCAATGTCCCGTTTCAGCTCTCGTCGTTGTAGGATTCGATATAGATCATAATAGGGCTACGTACATATAGTAACGTATTTTGTTAGCATTCCGTGTTCATAAGGCTACTTTCAGCCGATATTTGCGATGTCGCAAAAGTCTACAGCCATTCCGTCGGCATTTTTATTCTTATTAGCGAACCTATGCCTTAGGTTTGGCTATAGGCACCGGAGGTGGTCAATCTCCTCTGTGCGTAAAGACTTCTCGCAAGATTGACGAGAATTTTTTATAAAAATTCATAAGCGTCCCAGTTTCATCATAGGTCAAAGCTAAAAGCCATCTGGCTCGATTAATTACATTTAGGAAACCCCACCGACGAGGGGGACGGGGGAACATCGCTGGCTAATGTTCACCCGGTGTAAGGTTCAAAATCCTACTTGATCCCCGACGTCCCTAACATCGTATCCGGGAGACATAGGTCCGATGCCTAACGATCTCACACGACGTCAGTTTTACTCTCACGACAAGTTTAAACGTACCCAACTTGAGTGTAAATTATTAAACAAGTTTAAACGTACCCCACTTGAGTGTAAATTATTAAACAAGTTTAAACGTACCCAGCTCCAGCGGAGGTTATCAAGTAAGTTTAAACCCACCCAGCTGCAGCGGGGGTTATCAAGCAAGTTTAAACCCACCCAGCTCCAGCAGGGGTTATCAAGCAAGTTTGAACCCACCCACCCAGCTTCAGCGTGGGTTATCAAGCAAGTTTAAACCCACCCACCCAGCTTCAGCGTGGGTTATCAAGCAAGTTTAAACCCACCCACCCAGCTTCAGCGTGGGTTATCAAGCAAGTTTAAACCCACCC
Organism: Bathynomus jamesi; assembly: GCA_023014485.1. Lineage (NCBI taxonomy): Eukaryota > Metazoa > Arthropoda > Malacostraca > Isopoda > Cirolanidae > Bathynomus > Bathynomus jamesi. The sequence continues at coordinate 65,877 of JAJOZX010002468.1, read as the reverse complement.
ACCCAGCTTCAGCGTGGGTTATCAAGCAAGTTTAAACCCACCCACCCAGCTTCAGCGTGGGTTATCAAGCAAGTTTAAACCCACCCACCCAGCTTCAGCGTGGGTTATCAAGCAAGTTTAAACCCACCCACCCAGCTTCAGCGTGGGTTATCAAGCAAGTTTAAACCCACCCACCCAGCTTCAGCGTGGGTTATCAAGCAAGTTTAAACCCACCCACCCAGCTTCAGCGTGGGTTATCAAGCAAGTTTAAACCCACCCACCCAGCTTCAGCGTGGGTTATCAAGCAAGTTTAAACCCACCCACCCATCTTCAGCGTGGGTTATCAAGCAAGTTTAAACCCACCCACCCAGCTTCAGCGTGGGTTATCAAGCAAGTTTAAACCCACCCAGCTTCAGCGTCAAAGTCGTGAGAACCCTAAGTTTTAATTTAAACTATACCTTTTCGAACCTAAGGTAAGGATGGACGCGGGTAGCCATAAGGATACCCTTTTAGGCTGCTGAATTTTCCACACATAGAAAACAGATTTTCCACCACCTTCTATGCAGTGTGTTTCAAAAGTCGGGATTCATAGGGGAAAAAAAATAAAAAAAATATATATATATATGTGTGTGTGTGTGTGTGTGTGTGTGTTTGTAGAGATTAAAAATTTCCTATGATTCTTAACTTTTGAAACACCTATACATAGAAATGTTCTATTGTTTCGAATCACTCGAAAAAGAAGTTTTTAAGACCATTTCTTCTATCCGAAGAAGTTATTATATCCCCTTTGAAGAAGCTTTGACACCAAAAAGAAGGAAACACTTCCCCTAGAATGCATCGTCAGAAAGAAGTTATAAGTTCTAAATTTAGATGGTTTTATTTTTAGTGTAGTAAAATTTGAATTAACAGTGTCTATTTTGGGTAATTTCAAAGATAATGTCGCGTCTAAACGATCGGCGAGAACACCTGAAACAATTATTAAACATGCTGCCGAGAAGTCCACGAAAATCAATGCAAAAGCTGTCATAACCGAACACTAATGTAATCGTAGGATCAACGCATTACATTTCAAAGAAAAATGTTAAATTACTCACCTATAAAATTCAAGTGGTGATGGAGAGGTTAAATAATTCTGATAGAGGCAGACGCTTAGATTTTTTGTCCTTTTCTTGACTTCATTGAGGAAAATCTAAAAGCCCTAAATAATATCGGGTTCACCGATGAAGCGCATTTTTATGAACATGCTAAAAAACAGAACCCTGTATGTTAGACGTCAGAAAAGCCACATACCAAGGAAAAGGCTCTTCTTCATCCTGTCGGATGTACTGCATGATGTGCATTATCAGCTAGACGCATTACTGGGTTGATTTTTACTAGTGAGACTGTCACGCCAGAATAGTATTTACAGCTTTTAACAGAACATTTAGAATATTTTTTCAAGGAATAGACATTGAATTCAGTGTTAGTTTTTATCAGTCTATAGGATGAACTCGTCCGCATACACCCAGCAATCGTCACTCAGGAAGACTTGGCTATCACTAGCCTTGTTACCAACTCCCAAGATCTTTTTTCTTACAATTGCTTTTCCTAGGGTTATTTAAAGGTTAAAGGTCAAATTTAAAGGAATGTTTATATAAACTTTTTTCATTGTTTTCAGGTCCTGAATCCATCCTGAAAGTGCGTCTCACATGTTATGAAACACCCTGTATATTGTACCTACAAACGAACTTGTTAATAATGTCACATTTTTCATATCGGAAAGAGATATAAAAACATTTCTATAAATTAATTTTAAGACTGACATGATTATTTGTTTTAACTATTTCATGGGAATTTTTCGCAAATAAATGAAAGGCGAGACGCGAAATCTCAAATGAAATTAATTCAACAACCGAATTCTTTGTTTACAGAAACTCTATCTTCGAATGTTCTTTCGTTCGGACTTAAAAATTGTGTTGTTGGGGAGACTATTGGTGTAAATACTGACTCTTGCATTGATGCGGAACCTTCATCTGGTTTTCAGATTCCATGTAATTTTTGAAGGAGGGAATTGGGTTCCTCTTTTTCCTTGATGCAATATAAATTTTAAACTTAAAATAAATATCAACTTTAACTCGTAAATGCGTATCCGTGATACTGTACAGTAGTTCGTACTCCAGTATAAATACTCAAATACTTTTTTTATTTCAGCCCAGAAATGGCTTCGAATCTAACAACAGAAGACCGGGTAGAACTTGTGCTCATGTACGCAAGACAGGGCGCTACACACAGATAAGTTGCTACCGAATTCAATAGAAATCATCCTGATAAGCATCCAGTAACACATGCGACTGTTGGCAAGTTGTTTAAACGTTTCAAAGAAACAGGAAGTGTACATGATCGACGGCGTTCTGGTCGTCCAAAAACTGCAACTGATGAAAATACCTCTGCAATGGTATGTGAAACTTTAACGAATAGTCCAGTAAAGTCAACAAGAAGATTATCAAATGAAACACGCATCTCGAGAACGTCAATTCGAAGAATTATTAAAAATCATAAATTCCATCCCTAAGTGTCTCGATGTCAGAGGCCGCCAATTTGAGCATTTGTTATAATTTGTTTATACTGGAGTACGAACCACTAGTGGTACAGTATCACGGATACGCATTTACGAGTTAAAGTTGATATTCATTTTAAGTATTTACCATTTCTTGTAATTTATGTATTAAAATAAATATTTTCCTATGGATCCAGACTTTCGGCCCACCCTGTGTATGTATGTATATATATATATATATATATATATATGATTGAGAAAGCTGTTTACAGGAAATCTAGGTTTAAATTTGATTAGAAGCACTGAAGTATTTTTTATTTTTTTTTCACTTTCAGTGCATATGAATATCTGATTTTATAATTCAGTTCAGTTTATTTACACACACACATATATATATATACAGTTTACATAGATGAATATAATTTCATTATTAAATACAGCTGCTGTATCCAGTTGTAAACTGCTTGCACAATCGTACATGGTTTGAAGGCTGAAATGTACTTATTATTATTATTATTATTAGATATATTTATAAAATTTGTATAAAACTATAAAAACTAAAGGAAACTTACAGACTGGGACATACTGTGTCCTATTTTGAACGTATAAATCCATAAATTTTTGCAAATTTTATAAATTTTACAAAATCGTACGTTTTTATAAGACTTAAAACCTGAAAGGAACTTACAGACTAGAACATATACCTATATTAGAAGCTTAGTACAAGGAATAATGAAACCAATATGAAGTGAAAAGTACCTAATAAGAGAAATTATTAGAATGATTGTGTATTTTAATGATGACAACAGCAATTAAGTAATAATAAATAATAAGAGTGTTCAGTAACTTTCGAATTTGTTAAGTTTCAACTTGCATGTAAAATATGAATAAGCATTGATTGATTTTAATTCATTCAATAGATTGTTCCATAATTCCACCGCTAAATAAGCGTAAGAATTTCTACTATATTGAAGAGTATAAATTGCCTCTGAGATATATTCACTCTCCATATACCTAATTTTGACGTATTTCATTGTCTATTATATTCTCAATTAATATCGGAGAACTTAACAAACTTTCCACTTATGTCATCTGCCACTTCAAAGTCTTCCGACCTATAATTTATTGAACTTAATTTGCGTTACATTCATACATTTATAACCATCCAAGCAGTATAAATCTTTAGTCATTTCTTTTAAGTACGTTTCCTTGAGGACGATGACGGAAAATTTTATTCCGATTACACTGTTCAACAATGATTTTGTCTCAGGAAAAGTCTTATGTCATTATTATAGAGTTTTTAACGCTGATTACAAAATGGTCTTAATATTTTCCTATCACGTATAGTTATTGAGATTTCTATTTTTTTGGTTTTGAAAAAAATATTCAATTTTTGTAGTAAAAGCTGTTCTTTTATTTTATTATCTCGCAACTCTGACCACATGTGTACATCTTATATACAATATACAATAATTGTATAATATTTTTTAAGATTTCATTGAAACTATGCGTGATACGCCAAAATGAATAACATTTTCAGAATCAGTAGCGTCGACTTCATATAGACCAGCTTTGTTTGTTGCTGAGACAGAATAAAAGTAAAAATTTGTTCAGTGTTATCGATAATAAATTTTGCAGTTCTTCAAACTCAGTGAGTATGATTCTAATGTTCAGAGTTAATATCATAAATTTATTAATGAAATTTAGATGGTTCGAACCTATGTCGTTAATACCGTAATAATCACTTTCAGAGACAATATGTGGCATATTAAAAAGTTTATCATCGCCTTCTTGTTTATCCCGTAATAGTTCTAAGAGGCTTGGAAGGTCTTTCAGGTAAGTTTTAGAAGCGTTTAATAGTTAAAATAGACGGAGGAAGTTGTAAACTAAAACGAAGTAAGAAAATTTTAGGGAAGCAAAAAGGAAAGGAAAATTTGGTCAAGATGTTACAAATGAAGTTTAAGGCACGTTTTCTATTTAAGAGTCATACATTTTTTAGTTTTTCTGATAGTAGTATGAGCAAAGCGACAGAAATACAAGTAAAACATAATAGCAATAATGATGGTAGCGTAAGTAATAATAATAATGAAAATAATGAATAATAAATATAATAATAATAATGCTAGTAAATAAAAAAAAATAGAAAAGTTACATCAAGCAAATTCAATTATAGTACATGGTAAATTTTGAATGAATAAATGAGAGAGAGCGGTGATTTTCATCAGATGAAGAAAATAACTAACATTTAAAGACTCATCAGAAAAATTCAGTTAGAGTTTGATATACCTACGCTGAATTTTGAATAGAGAGGACAGCGGTAAAATAATGATAATATCAATAGATATAATAACTAGTGGTGTACCGATTAATCGCCATCGGTATCGGCCAAATTTAGCCGATTCTCTCACCGATTCTTTTAAATTTTCAAATTTTCATTACAAAAGAAAATCTATATTTATATAAAGCTGAACATATAAAAAACACTATGATTTCAAAGTGTAATTATATAAAAATATTTTAGTCATTGAAACGGCAAAGCTTAAACGTTAAGTTGCCCATAAATTTACATTTTCCCTAACTAGCTAATCTCCAAATATTATAAACTATTGTAATCTCCTACTCTATATTAATAATAATTGTATATTAAGTTGTACTTTGTAATTTATATATAAAACCATCTTATGTTACTTTATTTTAATAATTTTATAAACCTAAATTATACAGGGTGATCCGTTTGGGTATAGATAAAATAAAAATGCTGTGAGAACCTACCGAGAAGTGATACAGCGCTCATCTGTTGCACGTGTGATCATAAAATGTGGGAGTTTGTAATAGGCTATGTCATCCGCTGCCAGACGTACGAGCGCCATCTGCTGTCAGACTTATGAGACATATGCCAGTTTCGAAGATGGCGGCAAATGCACAACAACGTGCGAAGTGTGTCAATAGGTTAGCTAAGTTTGAGAGTGTGACAGCGGTACAGCGTGAGTTTCGCCGTGTGTACAGTGTTTGAAAAAGCTCCTAAATACGACTACATAGTGCAGTGGTACCACACATTTGAAGAAACGGGGTCTATCACTAAACCACATGCAGGTGGTCGTAAGAATTAGCCTCTCGTTATGACCTCTGTCGTGTCCGGAAAGGGGGGTCATGTTGAAGACTAATTAGGTTTGTCACAATCTATCATCTTTGTGGGCATTGGTTACCAAATATTAAACTATACAGTGTTACTGTTTCCATTTCACATCAATTTTATTTTAGCCATACCCAAACGGATCACCCTGTATCCATTTTTTATTCAAATTGGCCACCAGGATCTTGAAATTCTAATGAAAAATTTTGTTGTTGTTTACATGGTTGAAGAAAGAAAATACCTTCAACATAAGAAAAAACATTTACTTTACACTAGTTTCATAAATTTAATACAATATTTAAAGTTAAATTATTTTATTTTACTTATTCACTTATGACCTCTTCACTCCTACATTGAGCATAGGGCGTCAACTCTGCTTCGCCATCGGGTACGGTTGGCTGCTTGGGCTTTAACTTCTGGCCAGGTTCTTCCAATTCCCTTAATTTCAGTCAGTTAAGATCTCCAAGTCTTCACCGGTCTACTCTTCTTCCTTCTTTCTTGCGGACTCCATTCCAAAGCTGTCTTAGCTATTTCTCCCTCTTCTCTCCTCAAAGCATGTCCAACCCATCTCCACTTCCTCCTAATTTGCTCTCTTCTATCCTTTCCTGATTTGTGATCTGCCATAGTCTTTCGTTTGAAATGCTATCCTGCCATCTAATTCCCATAATCCTTCTCAGACATCGATTCACAAACACTTACACCTTCTTTGTCAGCTCTTTTGTTACTCTCCATGATTCAGTGCCACACAGGGCGACTAATTTAACATTACTATTAAATATTCTTATTTTAACTCTTCGATAACTGGTTTGATCTCCATACTGGGTTTAGTAGCGCAAAAGTATCTACAGCCTTGGTCAACCTACTTCTAACATCCTCCTCCGCTCCTCCATCCTTTGCCACTTCGCTACCCAAGTAGACAAACTCGTTACCCTCTCCGAACTCAATCTCCCCACTTAATCTCATCAATAAACTTTTCTCCACATCATCTCTGATCAATATGCCAACGCCTTCTCTATGTTCTTCTCCGCTTGGTCTTCCAGAGAACAACAGTTTCTGGCAGGGTCCCACTCGTACTTCTCCGTCTCCTGTCCACCTTTTTTCACTCAATCCAAAAACCGCTACCGATCTTGTAGCCTCTCTTGCAAGTTGCTTAAGTCTCGATGCCTCATACATAGTTCGTATATTCCAACATCCAATTCGTGTCCGATTTTGCACAGTTTGTTTCTATAATCGTAGTTTAGGCTGTGTATGGGACTGCCACCTTAAGGTCTCCGGACATACCTTGTCAGTTTTTGGTCCACTGGCATAAAGCCACTCCCCAATGGGGAGCTCTCCTATCCGCTACCTGGGGACGCGTCCGATGGGGGAACTGACAAAGAGCCCTCACGGATTTATCATTTTACTGAGTAATAAAACTTTTTAACATCATTTTAGCTACGGTATATGACTCATGAGTAACAAATTCTGGTATTGTACATTAGGGAGTGAGCTAAGGAAAAGCATTTAAACAAATTTGAAATGTAAAAATATGAAAATTAAAAGTTTTCACGTTAGATAAGTAAAACTTATGAAGGAAATTGATTTTTTAAAATATAGGCACAGAATCTGCATCGGTATCGGCTAAATTTCGGAATCGGTACATCACTAATAATAACTATAATAACAATGGATAAATAATGATAATAGTAAATAATAAGGGGTTTACATTTTAAAACATAGTAATAACACTAGAATATACTCGTATTATAATCATTAATTATTATTTTAGGGTGATCTATTGGTTTGGGTGAGCGTTTGAATTATTTTGGATAGGGCCCAGTAGCGGACTTACGGATTTTCCGCCCCTAGGTCTAGGTCGTTTTGGCCTATACGTAAATCCGCTGGTAACAGGAGCTATGTACCTATTTGCATCAAAATTTACTTTCATTAGAAAATTAACGAAGATATGTTGAACAGTTTTTAATGGGACTTTTAAACCGGTTTAGGATCTCTTTATATATATTGCCTCGTTGCGAGTGGAGCACTTCGAGATCTCACCTGGAAAGTCTTTCCTGAAATATCTTATCATTTTGAAGAGGCTTCTCTTATAGCTGATCAGATGTTCGATGGCAGATCTTCTTGGTCTCACTTCGATACACGCGCATACGAATTCTCCTTTTTACGTCTTCATTCCTGTCCACAATCATAGTAGGTTGTGTGGCGTTGTTTTCTTTGGGTCGACCGAATCTGGAGGCTTCTATGATGTCTGTCGGTTTAAAATTTATAAATATTTATAAACATTTATAAACTTAACTATTATTTTTAAATTAATGATTTAAATGATACTCAATCGTGCAGCTTCATTTTGGAAGAGCTACACCATTGAATTGGTCCTGGAAGTTTGCACGAATATTTTCAATGGTTTTGACATTACTTGGTCTTTCATGGACCCAGGTACTAGCCAATATGCGTTGTTCAATCGTATAGTTGCTGCAATCACACATTTCAAATGGGTCTGAAATGAAAACGAAAATCAGTTAGTATTTTAGTGGGATGACAAGACATTGTGGACACCCTGTACAATGAATTATTTTAAACATATAATAAAGTATTTAAATCCTAAATTAATTAGCTATCTATGAAAAACAAATATACGCAGAAGTATTAAAAAGTACTAAAAATAATTAATAAATCACGTTTTCATACATTGCTCTAAACTCTACTTTCAAAACTTTAAATCAAAGGCACCAGGAATTACTTTAAACTTTTAATAATTGTATTTACATTCAAAGTTAATAGAATATCTACACAAAATATTTGCAGAAATATGAAAAAAGAACTAAAAATACGACCATACTTGATTAATAATTTGGTAAAATCCACAAGGTCAACACAACCCTCAAACTCAATTTTCAGTAACTTTCATTTTATGGTGCAGTTGCGGAAGAATTCGTCGGCGTTCTTATATGGTTATGTATGATATGTATGTGTATATCAAAATGAAGTTTGGATGCTGATTGGTAGAAGATTTAGAGCCATATGAGTGGGTGAAAAATAAGGGGCCACTCAATATATTTTGCCCCACCTTTTTTTTTTTTCTTTCCAAGTTTCCTTGTAAGTTCCAGAAATTTTGTATACAAGTAGTTACATACCTCTTTTACAGTTTCCAGCCTTTTCTAAGGCTTTCCTCCACCTCGAAACAAGGGCCTTTATTCCTTGCTAGTAAAAGTCCGCTGGGTTCCGCTGGAGCCACCTCTTAACCTCCTCTACAACCTCATCGTCACTCTGAAACTTTCTTCCACGAATAGCATCCTTTATTGGCCCAAACAAATGGAAGTCTGAAGGTGTCAGATCCGGGATGTATGGAGGGTGGGGTAACACAGTCAAGCGCATTTTTGTGATGGCCTCTCTTCTTTGCAAACTGTTGTGTGGTCTTGCGATATCGTGCAAAAGAAGGACGTCTTCCAGTTTTCTCTCCGGTCGAACTCGCTTTATGCGTCTCTGGAGTCTCTGACTTGATTCTTTGTCCGTTTCTCATGATGTCCACCAGAATTACCCCTTTCATGTCCCAGAAGATGGTGGAGATAACCTTTCCTGCAGAAGGAGCCATTTTGAACTTTTTCTTGCGTGGGGAGTCTGCGTGATGCCACTCCATGGATTGGCGTTTTGTTTCAGGCTCAAAGTGGTGTACCCAAGTCTCATCCCCAGTCACAATTCGTGAAAGGAAGTCATCCCCCTCTGTCTCGTATCGAACCAACGACTCGGAAGCAATTTCTTTTCTTTGGCCTTTGTGATCTTGAGTCAGTTGGCGAGGAACAAACCGTGAACATACTTTTGAGTATCCCATTTGCTGAATTATCGTATTCACACTTCCTTCATTAATTCCTAGCTCCAGTGATAGCTCCTTGTATGTGACGCGCCGATTTCATCGAATGATGCTGTTTGCACGGTGCACAGTGTGAGATGTCACAGCCGATGCCGGTCGACCGCTGTGTGGCTCATCATCGAGGCTGACTGTCCCTCTCTCCAATGATCTCACACGTTTAGACCAGCGTTCAACTGTGCTTCGATCAACAACAGCATCTCCGTAAACGTTTTGTAGACGTTTGTGAATATTTCCAACTGTTTCCTTCTGTGCGGTTAAGAACTCGATAACAGCTCTCTGTTGACGATGCACATCACTGTCAGACGCCATTTTCGAAACTGCGTTAATCATCGGTTTTATACAAGGGCGTTTAAAAGCGGTTTTATAGAAGGAGGGGAGGTTCAAACTGGAAAAATCCGGTTATGTGAAGCGCAGAAAGTTCAAACTTACCTGCCCAAAAGACATTTCAGCCCCATGGCCTATTATTTAGCTCAGAAAAAAGAGTGTGGCAAAATATATTGAGTGCCGTGTGTATATATATATATATATATATATATATATATATATATATATATATCCTCACTCTCTCTTTACTGTCGCTATTATAAAGGACACTGCTCTTCTGAACTCTCTAACTGCATACCTCCTCCTTTAAGTAGGGCACGCAGTACCAGACTTTCGAGACATTCTTATTCCTTTTCTGTCCAACTATCTAACGTAAGGTTAATCGATATTTTCAATGTTTCATCTACTCAAACGGTCAACGCTGGAACACTTTCTAAAACAATCTTTACCCCTGTCTGTAACAGTAGCTGATGGCATTTGGTCCGACACAATTGGAGCGCTTTGAAACTTGCCCCTGGAGGCCTTCGCCTCCGTTATGAGGGGCCCCCTTCCTTAAGTTCCTCACCCCGTTCATGGGGCCTCATGGTCTTTGATGAGGGGCATTTATGGGTTTACTTCTTTCATGAGAGAGGTTTAAAACAAAAACAAACAAACAAACATTCCCGAGGCCGGGGATAGATAACCTAAGTGTCGGTTGAGTAGGAAAAAAAATCATGGATGTTTTTACGCAGCGTCCCGTCGTGTTCCGCCAGCATTCCTGCGCGTCCGGGTTCGCGGTCACCGCTGGTTTTATCTTTCTGGAAGCGTTCGTGCAGAAGATGCATTTCTCACGTATCAGGTTTCTGCTAATATATACAGGGTGTCCCAGAATTAACTATCTATTTCAATGAAATCGGACAAATCTTTTAAAAACACACTTTTATTTATGTTTATCATGTTTAATATGTGTTAAAAATGTATAAATTTCTAAATTTTTTTCATAATTTTATTTTCATAATTTTTTCATTATCTGGTCCAATGAAAGACCGTCTGAAGTCATAGAATGGCAAAGAGACTCTCCAAAAGTTAACGTGTGGCTTGGAATGACCAAATCCAAAATTTATGGCCCATTCTTTGTGGAGGCAACTGTAACAGGTACCGTCTACCTTGATATGCTTCAGCAGTTTCTCGAACCACAGCTTCTTGATGATGGTATTCTTGATAATGTTGTGTTTCAACAAGATGGAGCACCATGTCATTATGCTCTAATTGTTCGAGAATACCTCAACAGACGCCTTCCGAATCGGTGGATTGGACGTGGAGGACCTCGACCTTGGCCTCCGCGTTCTCCGGATTTGACACCCCTGGATTTCTTTGCATGGGGTTTCATAAAAACAAAGGTTTATCGCCAAAAGATCAATGCTTCTTGTTGAAACACAACATTATCAAGAATGCCATCATCAAGAAGCTGTGGTTCGAGAAACTGCTGAAGCATATCAAGGTAGACGGTACCTGTTACAGTTGCCTCCGCAAAGAAGAATGGGCCATAAATTTTGGATTTGGTCATTCCAAGCCACACGTTAACTTTTGGAGAGTCTCTTTGCCATTCTATGACTTCAGACGGTCTTTCATTGGACCAGATAATGAAAAAATTATGAAAATAAAATTATGAAAAAAATTTAGAAATTTATACATTTTTAACACATATTAAACATGATAAACATAAATAAAAGTGTGTTTTTAAAAAATTTGTCCGATTTCATTGAAATAGATAGTTAATTCTGGGACACCCTGTATATATACTGTATATATATATATATATATATATACACGGTGAACCAAAAGTAGGTGGACAGTAGGTTGAATACGGTTTGTGTTATATTATATTATAACTATGGTGTTCATTATAACTATGGTGTTTGTGTTATATTATATTAAATATTATAACTAAATTTATTTATATTTTATTTTGTATTATAGTATACAAAAAAATTAAATATGTATTCTCAAAATAAATGTTATCATTTACTGTCCACCTACATTTGGTTCACCCTATATATATATATATATACATATATATATACACTACTAAATTTCATAATTCAAACAAGAGAGGGATTAACAGCCAGAAAACACAACCTATTCTATCTAATAGACCTATACGAAGAGTAAGATCTCAGAAAATACAGCAGGCACCGGACAATCCAATATCTTCGCAGAAGGCCTTGAAGATATTTTTTTCCAACTGTATGTAGATTTAGACATAATAATTATCTCATTTTTTACAAACTCAGGAACTGTTATGCAAGCAAATTTGAAAAGAGACTCTAAAATGTGAAAAATCATTCGAGTAATGTCTGTCTTCCACTGCCTGAAACGATTCTGTAAATTTTCGATTAAATCGTTTTTCATACTATGAACACCTGCATCATCAGTTATATTAGAAAAAATATCACGAGACCTGTTACATCGGGAGACACCATGTGAAGACAAGAAGAATCAGAGGAAAAGTCATTCGTTAATTTTTCACATCGACTAAGAAGCTTTACAACACACTGAAGTAGAGTCCACTGATGACTACTGAATGTTGCTACAGTATGTCATAGTCCGAGGCGTATGCAACAACCGCAGTTTTTCGTTGAAGAAGTCGTTGTAGCATATAGAATGTAGGGGTTCCATAACGTCTCTTATAAGCTTGTTTTCGGGTAAATTATGTTGCTTCTGGAATTCCTTAAGTCTGTCAAAGGCTGGAGATGAATAATTAAAGTGCAACAGATTGGGCGCGCAATTGCACATATCTCTGAAACAGACTTCTGGCTAAGAAGAGCTTCATCAACTGCAAGTGCTAAAATATGATTCGCACAAGCAACAGGAGTAATTTTGAGAACGCTAACAGCTTTAGTAATATTACAGCCATTGTCGTGCACAACTGCATGCACACGATCGCTCTTTATTGACCATTCTTGCAATATAGAAGTCAATGCAGTTGCAAATTTTTCGTGAGTATGGGAATCTGGCAGATTTTTGGTGGCTAAAACATGCTGCTTTTGCTCACATTTACTATTAATTCTATGTGCTGTCAAACTGATAAAGGCTTCGGTTTTTTATAGTGATGTCTAATAACCCAAATAAAACTAATATTCGGAATTCGGTATTCAGCCGAATAGTTTTGCACCAAATATTCGGTAAATTTCAGTATTCGGTACATCCGTAATACTCGTATATATATAATGCTACACACAGACCATGCATGGAACAAGGAACTCTTCTGGGAAAATTAAATCCACTATAGTCTGAATAAGTAATCGTATATGACAAATACTAAAGTTTTTCTTTTTCGTGAGTGATGGAAGCCAACAGGTCATGACCGGGTCATAATTTAATTTTCCCAGAAGAGTTCCTTGTTCCATGCGCAGTCTGTGTAACAAAAGTTACACACCACCTACACTGCGAATCTTCCGTTTAATAGTAAAAGTTTTTATGGTGACCGCGGGAAATGTATGTTTCATTACGTTATAATCGTACAGTGACTCCGCGTATATAATTTTATGTGCCATAGTTAGTAATAGTTACATAATTAATGTGAAAAGATGCCTGAGCACCAAACCGTTGGTATCTGGCGCATTATTTAAAGGGACGAGAAGTGGGACCCCTATCGGCGTTCCCTCCACTTCCACCCCAACCACCCCCACCATCTACGCTCCCCCGCAAGCCTGCTCATTCATCGATACAGGTGCAATGGGATCGTCTGCTGAAAATCGTGTTCTTGTAGAAAATCCTTTATGTTTTATATTTGACAAAGTAAATCATATAAGGTCAGATCTCCTCGTATCTGTTTGTCATGATTTCTATGATTTGGAAGAAATAGAACATGAGAGGGTACAGTTAAACACCCTGTTCAGTGCTACTCTCCCAACTCGTAGAGGTAATTTTAGAAACGAGAATATCCTAAAAAACATTATAAATAAAGTGTCGACCCTCCGGGATAAAGCGAACAAAATTACCTTCTACGTTATTAATTTCCATAGAATACCAGTAATCTCTAGGGATGATGGAGACGTTTTGTGCTCCTCAAACAGTACAATGAGGTACAAAAGTCGTTAGTTGAACTGAAACACCAACACGTGCTGTCAAATCAGAAAAATGCGATTTCGCTAGAACAATTTCGGTCAGAGTTAGATGCGTTGAAAGAGACGCTCCTCCCAAAGCCCAGTTACTCGGAAGTTGTTCAGCAAGTCAGAACCCCAAGAAGGGAGTCGGGCAGCGAGGGAAACGAAATCCCCTCCCCCAACTCCCCCCCCTTAATGTGGGGTGGAAACGCAGCATGCAGGGGAAGCGGTCAATCTCCCTCCTGTTCAGGAAAGGACTCCTGCTCCCGATTTCACGAAGAGGAACAGGGACTGTCCGATGCCAAGAGACGAGGCATCACTCCCCTCTTCCTTACCTTCCACCTCAAGGGAGAGGCGTTCGATTACTCAAACGCCTCGCTCGGCGTGCAGTTCCCCTCCCCTCCCACCGAAGAAGGAGGGGCACGCGCGTCCGTCAGGATATAAACACCCCCAACAAACCTTCACCAAGCCACAGAGTAGGGGCGGGGCCTCCTATCCCCCCAAAGTCGCAACACCCATCCCCCAGTCAGGGGAACCCTGCTTTTGGGACATTGAGGGAAGAGGACGGGTGGGTCACAGTTAACAGGCGCTCTTCACGGAGGATTCCTCAACCTGTCTTCGCGTCAAGGCCACCGGTGAGGAATCTCACCCTCTTTATTTTGCGAATTCAGCTCCCGAACGAGGAATTTGATATTCGACACATGATGGAAGGAGTCTGTAGTGAACACAGTATATTGTTAGTTAAAAAACTAAACACAAAATCTCCGTATTATAACTCATTTAAAGTAATAATGATAGTGTAAATTCGCATTTGAACCCGTACAATATGAACCAATGGCCAGACGGTATTACTGTTAAGGAGTTTATTCACTTTTCCATGAGATTTGATAATAGGAAAAAAAAAATAATAATAATAATAGGCACCCGAACGGTGATGCCTGAAATTTGTACTGTGTATAATAATAATAATCATAATAATAAATTTTCTATCAGTCATGGCGGATAACTTGTTGAAAATAGTCTCATGTACCGTAAGGTCAATAGTATGGGCGCAAAAGGAGAGAGTGCAATACAATTGCAAATGTTGATCAATGTTGCAAGAGTACCAGTGCCAACCCCCCTTGTTTCAAGGCACCACCCCATGGGGAGGGGGTTGTTGCAAGAGCAACAAGGGTTATGCAACTTGGAGGCGGAGTTATCCCCCAAAGAGAAAGAGAGCGGAGGAGAGAGAGGAAGAGAGGTGTTCGCCTGGCAGGAGCCAAGCGCATATTAAGACTTCAGCTGAGCGCACGCTGTCTTACAGACCCCTAATCAGCGAGTTGGCTTAATCAGCCAGTGCCGCCAGGCACTATCAGCCAGTTGGCACAGTGTAATACTTCGTTTTGGCACGTACACATCCGCCTATACGCCCATAAAATATTACGCACACACAACTATATGCTCCGGGTTCGAGACACGGTGGCGGCGCGTCCTTTCACGATTGGTAGATAAATGGGTAACCAGGGTTCCCTAACAGGGATCCCTCTCGCGCGCTATCTCTTATATACCTCGTTAAAAAGTAGGTCTAGGGCGGGGTGAAAAGTTTCTTTCGCCAGAATGAACAATTCGGGCCGAAGCCATCGAAAGCAAAGGTGATCCTCTATATGTACAAGTCTCTCTGTCTCTCCTTGTCTCTCTGTCTCTCCTTGTCTCTCTGTCTCTCCTTGTCTCTCTGTCTCTGTCCCTCTCTCTCTCGCTCTCGCTCTCCCTCTCTCTCGCTCTCGCTCTCGCTCTCTCTCGCTCTCCCTCTCTCTCGCTCTCTCGTGGGAAGGGGCCTACTGATGGCCCAAAGAAACCGAAGGATGTAGCTACCGGTCGGGGTGGGTCGGGTGGTGTAAGTGCGTGTATGGGTGGCGACGGGTTTCGAAAGGTCTCGGGCAAGAAGGCTGCGAAGCTGAAGCCTGAGACCCCAGTTGCCCCTGTCAGGACCTCTAACCGCTTTAGTCTCCTGTGCTCGAAGGAGGAAGACACCGTTTTGATTGGGGACTCACAGATCAGGGGCCAGGAGAAGTACTTTGCTTCTGCAAACCGGGATGGGAGGAAGGTAAGGTGCTTACCTGGGCGGGGAACGGCGCACTTAAGGAAGGAGGTAGAGAAGGTGCGCGTGGCTAGTCGGAGGACTGCGATCGTTGTCCACGCTGGTGGCAACGACCTGTTCCTCAAAGGCGGTAGGGTAGGTCTTTCAGAGGGGATCATCACCGAGATCATGTCTCTTGCGGATGATCTAAAACTGAAGACAGACAGGGGAATGTTAATGGGGATTTTACCGCGAATGAATGCCAGTGACCACGCACTCAGTAAGGTCATTGGCATCAACGAGAGGGTGCAAGACTTGTGCGTCCCGCTGGGCGTGAGGTTTATTGACCCCTTCGACGCATTTTCAGGTAGGTGGGACCTTTACCAGAGGGATGGTGTCCACCTCAATAACAAGGGTAAAGGTGTGCTAGGCGCGCTGCTCGACCGGCACCTATACAGAATGGTGAGGTCGAGTCCGGGGAGAGATGATGGAGCCCCACCGGGGAGAGACAATGATGAGCCGGTGGTGGACGTAGTTTTAACTGAAGGCTGCGTCCAGGTACAGGTGGGTGACCCTCCTTCTACATTGGAGGGGGCTCAGGCTCCTGCGGAAGTTGTCCCCTCGTTAGTGAGGGGCTCTTCAACTCCCGACAGCTCTGGCTGTTCGGGAAACGGGTCGTGCTAGGGGGCGGTCAGAATAGGGGTGGCTCCCTTCGTGCAATGCGTTTTAATGCTAGGTCGATTAGGAACAAGTTTTGCGAGCTACGGGCGCTCTTAGCATCAGAATACCAGGATATCGTTGCTATCACCGAGTCCTGGATTCATACTGATCGTAAGGACTACGTTGGGGAGTTAGAAATTCCGGGGTATAGAATGTTTAGCAAAGACCGCACCCGTGGGGAGGGGGGTGGGGTACTAATATACGTCAGAGACACATTGAGTCCGGTTGACTGCCAGTTCCGGTCGGAACGGGAGCTGCTTGGCGTCGATCTGAATGTGGGAGGGACGAGCTATAGGTTAATCTTGGTGAACAGACCTCCGCATCTCCTCCTCGAGGAGGATACAGCCTTGTACACCGAACTCAGTAGCCTGCTAGGGGATAGGGTGTGTGTAGTTTTAGGAGACTTCAACTGTCGCGGCATAAAGTGGGAAAACAGGACTGCTGATGCTGAATGGAGGAGGCTAGTTGACTTTGCTGATGAGAACTTCCTCACTCAGTGGGTCAACGAGCCTATACGAGGCGAAAGCGTTCTAGACTTAGTATTCACGACCGAAGACAACCTCGTCACTGGCATCACCGAATCGTTGGGCGGGAGTGATCACGGTCTTATTAGGTTCCATGTGTGCGTCCCTCGGGTGAAGCGTAGTAACTCGAGAGGCAGTAAGCTCGATCTCCGGCGGGCGAACTTTGTTAGCCTCAGGGATAGCGTAGGAGAGATGGGGTTAGAGGTCGGCGGCGATGTTGAGGGAGTGTGGAGTGCATTCCGGGACGAGTTTATGGTGCTGCCGTCTGCTGCCATACCCTCAAAACCGGTCACCCCTGCTTCAACGCAGCCTAGGTGGTTCAATCGTGACATCGCTTCGGCTATCCGAGATAGGAAAGTAGCGTATAGGAGGGCGAAGGCCAATCGTTCCCACGAGAACACTGAAGCGTATGTCCGCCTGCGTAGGGAAGAGAAGGTTAGGCTAGCGAAACGTAACGAAGAACTACGGGTGGCAAGCCTCTGCAAGGGGAACCCTAAGGAGTTCTTCAGTTATGTTAATAGTAGAAAGCCCATTAGAAGCATTCTGCGGACCTCCGACGCGGACATCGCTAATGTGCTTAATGAGTACTTTGCGGCAGTGTTCACCAGGGAGGATACCCGCGTCATCCCCGAGCCAGGCGTGAGGCACGAAGGTGCTGGCCTGGATAGTGTTAGATGTACCGCGACAGTCGTTGCCGATAGAATAGACAAACTGAGCGCGTTTAAGGCTCCTGGGCCAGACCAGTTTCTCCCCAGAGTGTTGCGAGAAGTGCGCGACCAGGTGGCTCCCCACCTGGCTACAGTCTTCAACAAATCGTTGGAGATGGGCCAGGTGCCTGGTGACTGGAGGGAAGCCAACGTGACCCCTATCTTTAAGAAAGGGGATCACGAAAGTCCAGGGAACTATCGTCCCATTAGTCTCACTTCAGTTGTAGGTAAATTATTAGAGGGGATAATAGCTGATAGGATCGTTGACCATTTGGATTCCTACAAGCTACTTGGGGACTCCCAACATGGGTTTAGACGGCATAGGTCGTGTCTCACCAACTTGCTCGAGTTTTTCCACGTCATGTTGAGTGAGTACGATAAGAGTAGGGCGATTGATATACTTTATCTCGACTTTCAGAAAGCCTTTGATAAGGTACCTCACCGCAGGCTAATGGCGAAAGTGTGCGCGCTGGGTATCGGTCGGGAAATAGGTAGGTGGATTGAAAACTGGCTGAGGAATAGGCGGCAGAGGGTGGTAATTAAAGGTGCTAGTTCGGGTTGGGTCTCGGTCACTAGTGGGGTTCCTCAGGGTTCCGTTTTGGGGACACTGTTGTTTATCATTTACATAAATGATATCGACGGTGGCATCGTCAGTCGGATCGTCAAATTCGCTGATGACACCAAGCTTGGGGCCAATGTTGGGACGCCCGAAGCGATCGAGGAACTGCGTGCGGACCTAGTAGGAGAGTTGTCCAAAAAATGGCAAATGCCGTTTAACTTGGGTAAATGCAAAGTGATGCACATTGGCTACGCCAATCCCAAGTCGGATTACTCGATTTTGGGTAGTAATATCGAGGTGACTGATTTAGAAAAGGACTTGGGTGTGCTAATTAGCAGCGACCTTAAGTTTACGAAACAGTGTGTAGAGGTGGAAAAGAAAGCCCAGAAACTATTGGGTTATATCAGGAGGCAATTTCAGTTTCGGAACGAGGAGATTGTGCTCTCACTGTACAATTCCCTTGTTCGGCCGCACCTGGAGTATGCTGTGCAGTTCTGGTCGCCCGCCCTCAGGAAAGATATTGAGAGGCTGGAGCGAGTGCAGGCGAGGGCCACAAAGTTAATCCCTTCCGTTAGGTATATGGGCTACAATCGACGGTTACGCGCCCTGAACTTGTTTTCGCTTGAAACTCGGAGGCTGCGCGGTCAACTGATCGAGGTTTTCAAGCTCTTACGCGGGTTCAACGATGTCGATTTTAGAAATATGTTTAGTTTAAATGATAACCCAACTCGCAACAATGGTTGGAAGTTGGATTTGAAACGGTTTAGGACTAGTGTGTGTGGGAATTACTTTACGTATAAGATCTGTGACACATGGAACAGGTTACCTTCGGAAGTTGTGAACAGTTCCTCTGTGGATCAGTTCAAGAAAAGGTTAGACCAAATTTTGCACACTATTTCAGTGTGTAGAAAATTTTCCGTGGCACCCGTTGCCATTGGTACCTCCTCGGTATGGGCCGCAAGGCCTTTTGTGGTACTTCTTTTCCTTGTAACTCTCTCTCTCTCTCTCGGGGGCAGAATACAAGATCAAAAAACAACGCGTTTCTCTCTCCACGGATTTGGAACGGGCAAGATATATTTGACACGCCCCAGATTTCACGGGGCAGCCAATGACAACCCTGTTGGGCGCAGCCCAGGACCTCTGGTTGTTGTCTAGGCTGGCCTATACATCAAGGCCCGCCCAAAATTCACTGATAGTCAATAGGAATGTCGCGATTCGGGTATTTACAATCACGACCCCGTTTATAAAAGGGGTCACTTTCATCTCAGAGCCTCAGTTCGTATGTTTTTTTAGCTCAGTGCTTTTGAAATATCCCCACTATGAGTCAACTCTATAACTTCCCGAATTGTTTGAAGATCAAGACGTCCCATCACTCTCTACAGTTTATCTTTTCAACGCTGTGGACGCTAACACCCTACTTTCAACGCAGACTGTTACAAAAATTTGCGATAGATTGGAAGATCCAACGGACACCTCATTTGAAATGTAAGTGATTAATTCGTGATTATATATACTGCGTTTCATTCAATGTAAAATAATTGTTAAAATTAGTGATAAAGCGAAGTGAAAGAAAATCTGTCCGAAGTCGAGATAACCTAGCATGGCCTAACCAGCTATAATATAACCTAACCTAACACAATTGAACCTAACCTAACCTAACACAATTGAACCTAACCTAACACAATTGAACCTAACCTAACACAATTGAACCTAACCAAACCTAACAGAATTGAACCTAACCAAACCTAACACAATTGAACCAAACCTAACACAATTGAACCTAACAGGGATATAATATAACCTAACATTATTTTGAGTTTTTCTAGAACGAAAAATTATTCCCAGGATTCTTTCTCGTTTATAATAATATAACCTAACCTAACACAATTGAACCTAACCTAACACAATTGAACCTAACCTAACACAATTGAACCTAACCGGGACATAATATATCCTAGCCTAACCTAGCATATATATATATAT
Organism: Bathynomus jamesi; assembly: GCA_023014485.1. Lineage (NCBI taxonomy): Eukaryota > Metazoa > Arthropoda > Malacostraca > Isopoda > Cirolanidae > Bathynomus > Bathynomus jamesi. The sequence continues at coordinate 45,403 of JAJOZX010002468.1, read as the reverse complement.
ACAGGTCGTCCGATAAGTGAGTGGCGATTCGGGAACAATTTATAAATAAAAGATAAAGGATAATAAAAATTTTATTAGAAGGAATTTTATTATTAGTAAACTTACAATTAATTCGATAATTAATTGTCATAGTGATCAACCTGATCGCCATTTACACGAACAGCAAGCTGTATGCGTCTCCATGTCCTGTCTGACATTTTTTGTAAAAGTTCTTTATCCTCATTGATGTCACTTAACACAACTTCTGCGATTTTTGTCAGATCAGATTCACTTTGATTTTCACGGCCATTAATCTGCATCTTGAGGATTCCCCAGAGGGTATTATCCGGGGTAGTCAAGCCCGGACTCCGCGGAGGCCAAGGTACAGGACCATACTTTCCGATCCATCTGCCAGGAAAATTTCTGTCTAGGAACTCACGCGCAGCGAAAGCGGTGTCCTGGAGCACCATCTTGCTGAAAAATAAGGTTGCGAATATTCGTATTTCTTAAAGCGGGTAGAAATCTGTTCTCCAACATGTCGATATAACTTCCTGAAGTAATTCGACCAGTGCACACAAATGGACTAATTAAACAATGCGCTGATATTGCACACCATATCATGATTCGAGGGGGATACTGTTTTACTTGATCATAATAATGAGGACTTTCTTTCGACCAAAAAAACGAAAATTTGCTTTTGCCATCGCCATAAAGGGCACATTCATCACTGAAGAACGTACGATCTCTCTCGGCTTTACTTGGAAAAGCTTCAAGAATTTGTTGACAAGCATTAACTCTGACAATTTTATCTTGTGGCGATAAAAACTGAACGGAGGTTGGGCGGAAAGCTTTAAAATGCAAGTCTTTTTTCATCAAATCATGCAGTGTTGATTTCGGAACATTTAATGCAGATGCACGCCTACGAATACTTTTGGTTGGCGATTGTCGAATTGACACTTGAACATCATCTTCCAATCTTGCTCTTGCTTTGGGGCGACCACGGCATTTTTTATCAATTATCATCCCAGTTGTGAATAATTTGTGTTCCCATTTTCTAATAATTTCGCCCTTTGGCGGCACATCATTAAATCTTTGTTCAAACCTTTCGCGTACTACCTTCATGCAATGCTTGGTTTTTCCAGATTCATGCCACCATGTTGCTGCTAATATCCGTGCTTCATATGTGTAGGGACTTTGATCACAAATTTTATCAACACGTGCGACGTGCGTCTACCTCAGCCATTGCAACGCCAATAAATAATTAGAAATAATAAAAATAAAACAATGAAAAACCAGAACAAACAGAAATAAACATGAATTACTGCAAAATTAAAAATTTGGATTTCATGTGAAGCTAGCTTAATTGAAAAAAGCATAGACATTTATTAGATATCAAAGATATTAGTACACTATGCTAACTGACATAGAATCGCCACTCACTTATCGGACGACCTGTATATATATAATATATATATCTGCCCAGGACTCTTTATCGTTTATAATAATATGTTCTAACCTAACCTGATATAATATAGCCTAACCTAGCGTAACCTATCCGGGTATAATATAGCCTAACCTAACCGAGCACAGAAGGTCAAACTTTTCACCCCAATTTAGACCTACGGTTTAACGGAGATTTCATCACCCAGCGTTTCGCCACTCATCTCTTAATATAACCTAACCTAGCGTAGCATACCCCGGCATAGTTAAACTTTAATTTTACTTAACTTTATTTCATTCAATATTAACTAATCATGTTAACTTCTCATTTAAAGGAGCGAAACGGAATTTGAGCGTGTTATAGCTACTTTTCGTTTTGATAAAAGGGGAATAAATGATATGGATGCTTTACCGCATAGCTAACCCAGCGATCTGAATACAGAGGTCGAGGTATTGGCTCACATCCGGTCCAACGAATGCCAGGTCATCGAGGAACTAATGTAAGTATTTTTGGGGTTAAGAACAAAACATTGTATTTTCATTTAATTTATTAAATGGTAGAAAACATGTAAAAAGCGGAACCAGTGTCCATAAAATAAGTCTTAATGGCGACAAATAGGCCTTTACACAATATAGATACACACCTTTACACAATACAGCGGGTGCTAACATATGGGAACTTTTTTATTTGTTTGCATACCAACTCGTCATTCATTTCAGTGTCGCACAAATCGAATAATTTTAAAAAATTTATAAATACCTTCCCACGTGACATGTGCATGAGGAATGAGAGGCGGTACAAGCCGCACATGTTACTATAATATCCTTGAAAGCGATACGGGTTCCATGCAATCTCAGGTACATGTATCTGTTCGATAAACTGTACAACCACAGGATCATTCCAGGGCTGAGTGCTGAGTGAGTCAAAATAGTACATTCTTTCCCTATTTTTAAAATAGATGGCAAACCAATGAATCCCCTCACCGCCCACAATGTCGGTGTTCGCGAAAATCCTGTACCAGTTTCTCGTAGTTGGCAATTTCAATATTTCATTCTTCGCAAACACGCCGATAAATTTGGAGTGTGTGATTCGATCACTTTTCATTACTCTCTGGAGTGTATTCGCGTCCATTTTAAAAGTCTGTGACCACGTTCCTGAAACGGTCAACTTCTGTTAGTGCTTGTGATTCGAGGTACAGGAGTACACTAATAGGAACGTCTATAGGCTTGGCAAATTCCAACCTGACTGAGATATTCCCACTCTGTTGTGGACTTAAGTGTGTATTTACACCAGCAGAGAAGTCAGGGGTAATATCAAATGAATAAATGTTAAATTCTTCGACAAATTCTTTCTGCGTTACGCCAAACCCAAGTTCATCACAGCCACCTGCATTATGAGCCAGACTACTATAAGCTCCCGCGCAGAGGTGGAACACAGCGTCTGAGGAGTAGTCCGAAATCATAGTCCCTCCCAAAGCGATGCCATTTACGTTTAGAGTTATATTTTTAAGGCCGAAATTCTCGAATTTAAAGGCACTCTCTTTATATTTTCCATTCGTCGAGGCGTGTTCCTGCATTACAGTTAATATCCTTTTAGGTAGGACTCCAAGGGCCACGTTTTCTAGTTGCTTTGAGGCCAACCCGGCGGGCACCGTGTATAGTTTGATCTGTACCCTGTTAATTGGGTATTTTACTGTGGCATGTATTAAGTCTCTCTCAATTTCTATTTGTTTTGGCGAATTTAATTTCACTCGGCGAACAGGCAAATACGTCTCCATGATGTGAATCACAACGGGTTTCGCGCCCTCTTCTTGAACAGACCCCAGATTTAAGCAGATCTCAGGACTCGTGCGGTTGAGCTTTAGTTTCAGATCGATTCGTTCATAATAGAGATGGAACCGGGTTTTTAACCGGTGTTGAAAATTTTTAATCATCACCGAAACCGACGATAAGAACCGGTTTTCACATTTTTGCGCAAGTCTCCGATGACTTTGTTCCATTTTCTATGAAACAAACGTTTCCAAACGTTTAAAAACATAGTAATTACGTTTTGCATCTTTTCGTATCGTTTTTTGTTTGTTTATAAGTGTAAATAATTGATGCTTCAGTCTTGAATGTTATGTGGATGATTGCACATTGATCAGTTAAGATTCTAAGATTTAATACCCCATCATGTCAAAGAAATCAAATGCTTGGTATCATTTCACTCGTAAGAATAAAGAAGAAGCAGAGTGTATGACAAGTCACAAAGTTTTAAAGTGTTGTGGAGGTTCTACTTCAAGTTTATCATTCCACATGAAAAATATTCATGGCATAAACATCGACCAGATTAATCAGCCATTGAAGAAACAAAGAACAGTGGAAGAGTTTGTGCAAAAATGTCCATACAAGAGGAAATTTCGAAACTTGCGTGTGTAGATGGACTGAGTTTCCAATCAATTTCTAAAAGTAAATTCATTCAAGAAAGCCTAAGAAAGATAAAATACGACAAGCCTCATCCAACTTCCCATAATGGTGTCAGAAAAATGGTGCTTAGTTTTTATGAGAAAAAGAAACATGAATTGGTCAACTACTTCAAGAATCAGGTGAGACAAGGAATCCGCGATTCATTAACTATGGATGAGTATACATCTTTGCAAAACCAAAGATATATATTAATATTAATGTTCATGATGAAAATCAACATTGGTCTCTTGGTCTCATGAAAATAAATGGTTCTCTCGATAGCACCAAAACTATTGCAATCGTTAGGAAAAGATTGGAAGACTTTGGCTTGGACCTAGATAAACATATCGTCGGTTGCACCACCGACGGTGCCTCAGTAATGGTCAAATTTGGAAGAGAAATAGTACATGATCACCAGCAATGCATTGCACATGCTATACATCTCGCGATTTCGGATATCTTGTATTCAAAAACCTTGAAGATGAAGCCATCGAAGAAGATGAGCACTCTGCACATGAATTAAGCAAAGATGAGTGTGAAATTTTATGCACTGATACAATTTTTGAGTCCGACATAGAGTAGATGACGCAATTGTTCTTCCAAAACTTCGAGAAGATTACTTAAAAGTAATAAATAAGGTGAGAAAAATCTGCCGCATATTTCGAAAGTCTCCTTTGAAAAATGAGATTGCAGGATTTTGTCAAAGATGAATTTAATGGAAAGGAAATGAAGCTTATCCTTGACTGTAGAACGAGGTGGAACAGTCTTTTGGCCATGATAGAAAGATTTTTGAAACTCAAAAATTGCATTCCAAAGGCCCTCAGAGTGATACACTCAACAGAGACGATTTCAGATGAAGAATGGAATGCTCTAAAGAGCCTCTTTGACACGCTTCGTCCACTGGAAATTGTTTTGAAGGGACTCTGTTCCGAGGATGCCAATTTGCTCAAAACTGAAACTTCCATGAAGTTCATTTTGGATAAATTTGAAAGCAAAAACAATCCTTTAGCTTTTGAGCTACGTCAGTGTCTCATTGATCGCTACTCATCGAGAAGACAAAAAGAAGCTGTCGCCTTGCTGCTGAGTTTTCTCCACAATCCCGAGGTCTTGAAAAATGAATCATCAGCACCGTTCCTCTTTCCTTCAAGACAAGCACTTAAGAAATATGCGGATCATACATTTAAGAGGCTTTTTCCAGAAGCTTGCCAGATTTCAGAAACAGACGACCAAGTCCAATCAATTGCTTCGAAACTCGAAGATTCACAATGCAGCTCAGGTCGTGAAGTAAATGATGACGATCAACTTATGAACGAGTACATGTGTGAGATGAACAAACTGAAAATGAAACCCAAGAAAGATTCTTCTGAGACCTTTGACGTAAACAATGAATTCAAATATTTTGAAGCTACTTTGAATAGAAGCGAAAATTTGGATCGAATGTACGAGGCGTTGCTTACAATAAAAGCCACCAGCGTAGAGTCCGAGAGAGTGTTTTCACCTGTTGGCTTATTCATCACAAAGATTCAGTCAAGAATGTCAGATCAGGCACTTAATGCTCTTTGTTTTCTCAAGTGTTATTTCAAAAATCAAGTTCGATAATAAACTTTTTAATTCAAATGGTACACATACTTGATTGAATCAATTAAAACCTTACTTCTGTTTAATATTTTGATCATTTACCTCCCTAAAAAGCATACAGAATCCCATCGGTGAAAACCGGTAAAAACCGGCTTTAAGAATATAGCGACGGTGAAAACCGGTTTTACAATTTTCGGTTATTTTCCATCCCTAGTTCATAAGCAGTTTCTCCTGGAATGTGAAGTCTGTATGAAGACGTCCAAAACATTCGTATATCTTTTTTTTAGAATTTTAAAATTTATCCTTTATACCACTTTCATCTTTAGTCTGGTAATATCCCTCTGCGGTTTAAAAGGTGTCCTTCGCTTCTTTTGAAAAGTTGAGGACATTTACCAGATAGGCTTGTAGGTGATAATACCCAGTTCCTGCCGAGATGTTAAACTGATTTAAATACACCTCTCACTGGCTGAATATGGAGTGTAAAAGGTTGGTTTCAGGGTATGCAGAGTAACTATCATCGCAATCCGTTCCATCTGAATGAGCTACACGCAGTTTAGCGTACATGTGCATGCAGCTCGGGTCAAAAAGTAAGGGCCTGAGCTGGGTATCGGAATTCTATAGGGGCACTCGGCGAACTAATTGTGTTTAGTGGGTTAATTGTAATAAAGTCGCTGTGCTCAATAGAGACATGAGTGGGGGGCATATCAAAGAGGGACAATTCCGATTTACAGCATTGTGAACTACCCGGATGGATGAAACGCGCCATGACGAGTCAGAAATAGTGCCACCTCTCTCGACAACTAGTAATCAACCTATGATTCGTGAGAGTTGTGTCCTCAGCTTACATTAGTTAAAAAATGATCAGCCATAGGCTTCATACGCTTAGAGCACTTCTTTTTTATTTCCTTTTACGTTTAGTGCCACGTGATGGTAACCCCTACTTCCTGGCAGCTCTCTTCTTTCCGCCACCACGCATTTTTCTCTTTGCATCTTTGATGATTTCGTCCCGTGTACGTTTTAAATGTTTTTTAGAGCTTCTTTAGGTTTAGTTCCACCCATTATGTCTTCTGCCGCGTTAACACCTGTTTCTAACGCCTTCTTCCCTAGGTATCTAGCACCCCTCTTCAACAGTGGGACAGCGGTGCATAGTATGGATGAAAAAATGGATCCAAGCCCACTCCCACGCCGATATCTCACCCCTTGATAGACTGTGAATGGCCTTTGGGTCATTATAAACGACGAAAGTGTAGTTTCACTGTTAAGCTCCCATCACCGAATGGGAAATTTTTCCCTCAATCGTTCTTATATATATCGAGATATTGGTTAATAGATTAGTCGCAACATTCACTAAATGGGGTTTGTCATATGTAATGTTCAAACTTTTCCCTCTATGGTTGTGAATGTCTGCAATGCGCAGCAGGCGAGCCTGGGTGTCCCCAACAAATTGATGCTCTACGATATTGCTGTAAATATAGCACATGTCTGGAGATAAAGCTTTCACCAAATTTCTCCATCTTCAACTGATACATTAAGCTGGACAAATCATGCTGTGCCTCGTGAAACATATCTCTTTGGAGAGCTGCGCTATATCAGTCCTCAGCCACAATTGTGAACAGCTCTTTATCTTTAATATTTCTACTAAGCGTTTATTTTAACTTCAATGTGCATGCAGGCGCGTCTATGTTTACGCCTTCAAAAAGTAAATCATTTGTCAGGTACGACTTTTGAAGACTTGTTTAACCCCGCCACAATGTCCATGGCTGTGTCATAATGGGCAATTCCTAGCGATACATTTGTGCTATAGTCTGCACCTCACCGAACAAGTTTGATCGCATAGTATTGTCTAAGGATATGTCTAATTTTTCGCACTCATCGATTCTTCTAAGGATCAGAAATATGATTTGCTCATTTTCAAGAGTTAAAAATTTGGTGACTAACTGGAGTTCACATAAACCCACCTCATACGAATCACGCTCCAATTCAATGGGTCCGTGGAGTTCTGTCACAAAGTTGGCAAGGGTGTTGTTAGGATATACGGACAGAGAAGAGGAGGACGGGAGTGTGACATAGAAGTGGCTAGGCGCCATGTTGCATACTATTTAAGCTTCATTATTGCGGCAGCTTTTATATAGGTGTTGAAGCTTTCTGGGTAACACAGCCATTTCACCAGGTACATTTTTCTCTTTCCTGAACCTTTGCTGGCTAAAATTTTTAAAATTTTAAACACACTTTTTCCTAAATTAAATGTCACTTTCTGCAACTCCTCGCGGTAAAAGCCTCCAGCGATCTCTTCCCCATTCAAATCTTGAACGTAATACATTATTTTGCCTTTAGGTCTCATAGCACTAACTTTACAAATCTCACGTGTCCATCTTTGCTCAAATCCCTTCGCGAATTTATTTCCCGAACGTGATAACCTTACATAATCATTGATTTTGAAATGTGTAGAGTGTGGTGGCGGTGCTCCATCTCCTCACCTCTGGCAGCGTACCTCTTTCTAAAACTTCGTTAGGTGTTGTGTCAATCGTACGTGGTGTGGACGGTTGTATGACGACGCCAATGAACAATGAACCGAGAACGTTTATATATCTGTATGTGTTTTTATGTGTAAAATAGCGACGCATGCGTTCCTTTATGGTACGTTGAACTCTTTCAGCTAAAGAGGCCTTATGTATAGAACTGCTAGTGTAGTAACTGATATTAAACTCTGTGAGCATGTTCTGAAAAGCGCGATCTATAAATTCTTTCCCCATATCCGTACAAAAATAGCCAGGAACCCTATCTTCTTTTAACATCAACGTTTTGGTCGCTTTAGCAACTGTTTCAGGCGATTTTTTTCAGTGGAATTAGCCACAGATATCTAGAGAATACATCTATTAATTATGAATAGGATGTAGCTGTATCAGTCATTATACACTGAATATCTTTGCATGTCTGTTAAATCCGCTTGCCAATAGTCACTCGAAGCCGCTGTTGTCTTGGCCGTTTTAAACCTTTCTCTCGCCGGTTTATTAAGTGTATAAGCATCCTGCTCCCGCAAAACCTAACATCTTTTTTCCCCACTCCGTGAACACCTCTGTACAGTCTATTAACGCCGCCATAGGAGGCGGGGTTAGAAATGTCATAATAGTGTTTACTTAATATGTTAGCCATTTGCGTATTTTAGAGACACGTGGATAAGGTCGCCGTTTGTTTTGTTCATTCTCCTCTTCAGAGACGCTGCTGCTGTGGGCGATGGCGTACTCAGTTGTGACACATGCGAGACTTGATCCAAGTCTTTTAACCTATTCAGATTCCATATCAATGTTTTGGGGACATTTATTTGTTGTAGTCTTGCTATAATATGCTTCCATCCTGTTGGTCAGGGCCTGTCCCACTTTCTCACCAGATCATGAACAATGTCAACGATGTTGGATCCTTGTACCCTTGTTCCTTCAACAATGACCTCGCCTGTATCGGCCCACTGTATGATGGGGTCCTCACTCAATAGATTATAAAGACTTAAACCTTTATTCCTCAAAGTATGTGGGAGACTGCTTTTTAATACATGTTCGATGTGTTGTGTTCCGTTATTCTTTGGTTGGTCATCTCTAACGTCGGGGCCAGGTCCTGTGTCGCCATGCTCAGCGCTGCTCCAGCTGTGCCTAATAACGACGGGGAGCTCTGTCGGATTCTTATAATCTTCGTACTCCTGAAGAAATTTCTGCAAAGCCTCTTGATACGAGATCCTTTTCTCATCAGGTGACTTTTCACTGTTTAATAGAGCTAGCAACTCGCTTTCCATTCTTTTAAGCCTGCTTTTACGGGGTTCTAGAGCCGTGTCTGGAATCTTTGAACTTTGCAATAAAGCATACACCTCGTGCGGAATCACTACCACCTTCTTCTTTATATTAATCTAGTCTGTAAAGGACCCAGAACTTAAAATAAGATGGGGAGGAAGGACCCTCCTCTTTGTACAATAATTTGTCATCCTGGAATATACACCATTTCAGGTTCGTTTGGAAATATATTCGTTCTTAGAAGCACCCTAAACGTGTTTCGCCGGTGAAGGTCACAAAGCAAATATCCATAACGCTGACTTGTGGCTTCTTTATAAACCTCCAAAAACTCCTTATGTTGATTCGGGAACATTTGATTGGCTAATACCCCAATGTATCTATTTTTGAAAAATAGATTCTGGTTGATGAAGAAAACGCTTATGTTAAGATGGTGGGAGAACACTGTAAATGTATCGGCAAACGTTTTATCTATTTCCAACATGAGATCGTCAATTACAATAACTGTATATTCATTACCTCTTAACGAATTAACGTCATATACACCTTTGTGGAACTAAATTTTATCTTGGTACTTGTTGAACACTGACTGATACGTCGAATAGCACCATATTACTTTATGCACAAATTTTGAGAACATCTCTCCCTTATCTTTAATGATTTTAAGCATAAATACAGTTTTTCCACATCCTGTAGGGCCAGATATAATACATGTGGAAGGGCTTGTGAACCTGAATTTTTCTACAGAATCCATCTCTAACACGTCACACCCCTAAGTGGGTATTTACAAAATATTACAAATTTTGAGTGCTGCTCCTGATATCTTGTTTTTCTTCTTCCACAGAACCGTGAATGATGACCCCCCATCATCGGTATCACAGATGAACCCGATGGCCGTGTAGCTACCGAATCCGTCCACGCTGACGAACCCTCACCAGCAACACCTGTAGCAGTGTAGCATGCGACAGTTCAAAGCGTGCCAGGATTGCGCCGGTTGTTAGAGCCCCAGTAATAGAGCCCCAACCCTCTACGTCTTACGACATAACCCCTACAATAGTACCTTCCTCAAATATGCCCCATTATTCAGTTCCGGGTACTTCCTCCACAGCAGCTTCTCATACTGTGGAGGATGGTATAACATTCGAGTTGGTGCGCACCGCTATCCCCACCCCTGCCCTGACTAGAAATCGGTACGTCGTCAGGGTTGACCCTGGATCCCTGTATACCAACGGACTGCGACGCGTAGTTGAACGTATTGTGGGGTTTGCCCTTCAGAACCGCGACGAACGTGAAGTCCGGACGAGGTTTTCCTTCAGGTTCGGGTCAGATGACGGGGACGTAGATGATTTTTGGGTAGTAATACCGTTCAGACGTTTGGCAGCTGTAGACCTAGAATATAAGCACACCGGACAAAAAATTAGTCACCCCTAATAGCACCGATAGTAGGAAGTTCAAGGTCACACAGAGGGCGCTGATGTAGCATTGGTAAGTGACAAGTAGCGGTGACGTAGCACACAGGATCAGATCTGTTTCGTGAGGTGGTGAAGAACAAAGTGTGTGTTGGATATAGTCTGCAAAATGGGTCGTGAGGCAGACGTTACTCAGTGGCAAAAAGGAGCCATCGTGTTTGGCAGAGCCCACGGACACAAAATGTCTGAAGTAGCCCAATTTGTTGGTGTGTCAACGCGTACTGTCCAGCGAGTTTACAAAGAGTGGTGTAGTTCGCAATCAACTGAAAATCGACGGCGTAACTGTGGCCGGAAAACAATTCTCGACAATAGGGGCCGCCGCCATGTTTCTCGTCTAGTAACTGCAAATCGTTTTCAAACCAGAGAACAATTGCTCCAAGAAACCAATGAGGTTCTCCAGCGACCAATTTCCGAACGGACATTGCGACGAGAACTGCATGCGATGGAGCAGGGTACCACGGAAGAGGCCGCTGTTAACAGCAAGTCACAAATTGGCACGTTATAAATGGGCTCAGAGGCACAAAAACCGGACTGCGGCAGATTGGAAACGTGTAATTTGGTCCGATGAGTCCCGTTTTTGTTTGTTCTCCAATGATGGGAGGCGACGAGTACATCGCAGGTCCAATGAAGCCTTTAATCCTGAATGCGTCGAAGGTGTTGTTCAGGCTGGAAACAGAAAGTGAAGCGCAGGAATAGACACCCACGGACTCTGGCGGAACTTCGGGACCGGCTGATGAACGAGTGGCAGCAAATCGATGTTCAGTACATGCACAACCTCGTAGAGTCTCTGCCTCGCCGGATTCGTGCGGTTATCAAGGCCTGAGGCGCCGTCACACGTTATTAGGTACATTCTGAGAGGGGTGACTAATTTTTTGTCCGGTGTGCTTATCTTGGGCCGTATAATGCAGGCCTCTGAAAGTAGTACAGCCTTCAATATGGACAACTTCATGGTAGATATTGACAGAGTATTCGGGGTTGCGGGTCATAGTGCCACACCTTATACTCTTAATTTCAATTCTCCGGTTATTTACAGAAAGCATTTAAACGTCGATCGTGGTTGTGGCTTTATAACAATAGTCTTAGCTCATATGTTCACTGTGCCAAACACATGGCCGCAAAAAATTTGGCTACCTACGTGTAGCGTGCTCGTAAACTAGCTTCAGATTGTAAGCTTTAGTTTGAGTGTAACATGGGTCCTGAAGAACTGAGAAGTGCTGAGCAGGAAATGAATGCACGTATTGTCGTATTTGGAATGGATGATCGTCGTTGGACTGTATATGTTTTTAAAAGTAGCGTGAGAGATCGTACAAGACCCCTACTTATTTTAGGTTTGTCAGGAACCTCGTATCTCCCCATCCGTAACATAAGGGCTCTCTACACCAGTTATGATAAATAAGGAAAATATGGAAGGCATCATGATTTGTGTAAGGGATGTCTCGAGTTTGCTGATGATATGGTGAAACATTGTAAGGATTGCTACATGGTATGTGAGCAGTGTAAAAGCCCCAAATGTGAAAGTCATGTAGTTGAGACCGAGAAGAGGGAGTGTAATGTGTGTAGACGTATATTTTTCAATAATAAATGATTTGAACTCCATAAGTCAGGTGGCACTTGCAGGAAAATGAGGATTTGTAAGTGCGGTATGTTTCACATGAAGGATAACGGGCAATTTCAAACATAAACGCGATGAAATTCACTGTTCTACATGTCATAAAAAATATAAGGCGGATGGAGTGAAGCATGTATGTTATATGAAAGATGCTAAGCCTAAAAATAGCCCTTGTATAACCGTGTACTACGATATTGAAACTTACACGAACGCTGAAACCAGAGAGGTTATTCCACATTTACTCGTAAGTCAGACTATCTGTGATGAGTGCATGGAAATCGAGTGTGGCGAGTGCCACAGATGTGGTAAACGGACAAACGTTTTTCAAACGACTGCACACGGCAGTCCTGTGAAACTCTTGGTAACCTATATTGTCAAATTAGTGGACAAGTTAAAAAAAATGACTGTATACTAGGGTGGAGTGAAAATGGCCCAAAATTTTTTTTTGTGAATTTTAACTTACTTGAGGTTTTAAAAGTTGCCAATGGACTAATAGAACAATATGCAAATAAGTTTATTAAAATCAGACAATCTTTTGATCGACCACCAGACGTTATAAGTTTACAATAATATACGATTTTACACAAAAATACCTAAAATACGAGTAAACATCAGACTATATATTTTTAGTTATTTTGGCACACTATTATGCTAACGATAGAGTCTGAGTTATGCATGCATGGTTAATTCAGAATTGATAGTCACGTTTAGACTCAAGTTTCGGCATAAGCTGCCGAGAAGCGACGCGAGCCCGAATAAATCCATGGCGGGACGTCTCGCCACACACAGCGGCTGAAGCTTCGGTAACTAGGTTCACGCATCTTTCCACCGCCTGTGTGTGACAAGGGAAGCGAGGGAAGAGGACACTTGGTGAAATTTGAGCAGAGATCATGTCGTTCAATTCGTTGTCCGTCATATCCATCGTAACAGGAGGCTCCGTCACGGTCAAAGTCTGCCAATCGACCATGTCCTGGTATTAAGTCGCGTCGAGGTTGAGCGGTGGCACTCGAAACCTGCGGATTTTGTTTGCAGACACATGTGATCTTGCCTTCATGATTCTTCTGAGTCCGAGTTCCCTTATATGTGGTCGCTCATCTGTGATCATGGCTAATAGCACGTTCTCGGGGTGTCCGCAGAAGCCGTTTCGCCGAATCACCGGGTCGACGACTTTCTTTAGAGAGGAGCTGAGGTACCGTGTTCTCACCATCATCCCGTGCAGATGTTTGGCTCCATCTTTGCATGATGGCTGCGTCTTGATGGCGAACCATGTTGGGGCGTAGACCCGGATGATGAATGTGACAAGAGTCTTGATGTTGTTGGATGGTGCATCGAGGCCAACATAGAGGCGGAGGATTCTGTTGGCAGTTGTCAACCATCGCGAGTGGTTCAATGGTCCCGGTTTTCGCAATGCTAGATCACAGGGACAGTGTCCTTCACTGACAGCTTGACACATCTGCCACAGGTACTGCTGGTCAGTGCTCAGGTCCTTCACGTCAACATGCGGCAGTGGCTGTAATGGAGATATAGGTTCATACGATGTTATATGGAGTTCCGTGCATGCTGTGAGAGATTTCCCTATCGGTCCTGAGAAGCACTTAGGTCCTGTAGTTGCTCCATCTAAATGCTGAAACAGGTGTCGCAGGGGGAGCTCGTTAGCATGTAATAAGCACACGAGCCATTGCAGCGGTTTTTGTAGTAATTCCTCAAGCTGCCGAATAACTCCGCCATTATGTCCAGTGTTGACAGCGGTTCCGTCGCATCCGACGACTTTCACACTGTCGAGATCCACACTTCGCGCAGCCAAGCATTCAAAGATTACTTTGGAAATCGCCTTGCTTGATCCACTTGACGGCGTCACGTGGCCAAAGTACGATGAACCTGGTTCACAAATAATGCTGACGTGCTCTTCTGTATCTCTGTCCCGGTGGCCATGTCCTGCGGCGTCTCGTACATTTTTCATCGTTCTATCCTTTCGACCGTCGAAGTACAATCCAGGCAAGTCTGTCATACTGCTGTCTAGTTTTGTCAGTTCTTGACGAGTTCTACTTCTTTCTCGGCGAATTTTACTACGATCAATGACTTTGGAGGTGTCATTTGTAGACACAATTCCAATGTCTTGTAGCACGGATGAGGCAATAACGGCTGCTGCTCGATCTGAGACGCCCGTTCTATCGCACGCTTTAGCCAAACATGGTAATCGTACAGTCATCGTCATTCTTTGACGTTTACTCTCCAGTGTCGATAGATCAGGTTTACAGTGTGACTTAGATAGGGTGTATTCTTCGTCGCTGTTGTCGGTGTCGTCGTCCTTGTCTTCCTCGTTGTAGCTTCCAGAATTGCATTGCTGCTTCGATTGTTCTTGGTGAATGCTGTGTCTTCTCGATTCACAGACTTTCCTGGATATTTTCTTCTGTAGCTTTGTTGTTTCCACCAAATCGATGCCTCCTATAATCATCTTTCTGGCTCCTCTCTGGTCCTCTAGAAACTTTCTTTCTTTGAGTGGTACTTTGTCCGCTCTTTCGCACTTACAGCTCATGACGAAATCTACACATTTGCATTTGCTAATGTCGAAGAGTTTATCTGCGTCTTCTCTGAACTGTTCAAGTTGTTGCTTGTAGTTGTCGTTGTCCTTCCGAGCCTTGTATGGTTTCAAGATTTTCTTGTATTTCTCGTTGTACGGTCTGAGCGTTTCAATCACTCGTCCGTGCGTCACGGTCGGAAGAGACGCTTTCTCCCAAACAAGTTCAACATCAACGCAAACTTTTTTTGATACTTCGGCGAACGGTGGATATTTGTTATTCTTCGTTGTCAGCTGTTGTCTTGTATGGATGTAAGCCTTCATAACATCAGCGTAGGTGGGAAGAACATTTGTTGGTATCTCGCGTGGCGGCGCGCCAAAAAACATGCCGCCTTCTCCCTCGTAATAATTTCCATTCTGAAAATAAAATACAATTATTATAAATTGTAAGCAATGTAAGACTATTAAAGAATTTCTGCAAGAAAAAGAAATATCAAATTAATACTGTCACACTCACTTGTCAAACACCTATAAACAGATATCAATATGTAATTAACTTACTTTTAATATCAAGTTTCACGAAAAAATGATGATAACAGCACAAATAACCTTCAATTCTCACTGCCACATGTGCACTGAGCTTGGCGGAGCAGCCGCGCTTTGCATATTACTCACTCTCCCCCCACTCCCAATCTCCCATCCCCTCTGACTCACGGACTGCATATGTTATCGCACCAAATCACTACCATCACTGAAACTAGCATTAAATCAATGTATGGTTAACTAAACTCTTTCTTATCTCACTTACTCACATCAGCTCTAATAATTTGGCCACCCTCTGTAATTGCCATTAATTTACATTCCACACATGTTGTAATCTTAAATGTCAACCTCAAGTATGCAATAACACAGTCTACAGCAAACTAAGCTGTTAATTATTTGCATAAACATGGATGAAAGACCAGCATCTTGGATGACTCCTGATGGGCAAAGCGATCGTTAAAACATGAAATATGCCATATATTAAAATCGCTGGTGGTCAATCAAGCAATGCTTCAATTGTATTATAATTTCACATGCTTGTTTCTAAAGCCCATTGGCAACTTTTCCACACTCAAGTAAATTAAAAATCCAAAAATGATATTTTCACTCCACCTTACTGTATACATTCTTGCCCATAACGGGGCGAAATTTGACACAGTTCCTTTATAAGGAGTTGCTTGAACACTAGTCGTCTGCCGTATTTACAGGTGGTCCCTTTAAAAGAGGAAACAAACTAATACAGATGCAGATACCCTGCTGTTCACACCTTGTAAATTAGCAAAGCTACCCAAGGTCATGGGCGTAGCCGCTGAAGTTTCAAAAGGGTATTTCCCTTACACATTCCTCACGAACGAAACTTTGAATTACGTAGGACTACGTCCACCCAAATATTACTTTAACTACACCAACCTGACTGATAGTGAGCGTGAAGATTTTGACCGCTACTACAACAGTTTTAATGAAGCTAGTCCATACAATATAGCCGATGAATGTGAAATTATTGCGTGAATGATGTGCGTGTGCTTAGGGTATGTTTCCAGGCCTTTAAAAGGATGTACATAGCCCGTTTCAAATGCGATCCGCTGCAAGTCGCGACCACCATCGCCTCATGTTTTACAGTGTTCAAGAATAACTTCATGCCTAAAGACACCTTAGCAGTCATTCACAGAAACAACCCCCGCAGTTATGGGCACAGTGATATTTACTGGCTCATACACCTACAGCAACAGACCTGGGTATACATAAAACATGCCCGCAACACGGGTCAAGTACCCTTTAAGGTCAATGGTCGTGTTTTTTATGTTGATGGTCTAAGTGAGGATCCAGCCACTGGTGAGAAGACTGTGCATTCCTTTAACGGCTGCTGGTGGCATGGATGCCCGCGCGCTGATTGTGCCGCCATAGGGGAGCTTTATGGAAGATCACCCGCCGACAGCCTCGCATGGACCCGTAACCGTGATCAACTTATAGGCTCCCAGTTCACTCACAAAATCGTGTGGGAGCATGAGTATGATGCATGGATGGAAACAGATAACCAGTACCGTGAAGAAATAAGAGCCATCAAACGTTCAATGGTGCTGGACCCCCTCAAATGCGGTGACAGCTTGTTTGGAGGGCGTACAAACCCATTCAAGCTATACTTTCCGCCTACGGAGGACGTGAAACTCCATTACTACGACTTCTGCTCTTTATACCCCTACGTGATGAAGAACAATCTGTACCCCGTTGGTGCGCCTGAAAAAATGGTGGGTCCCACCATACCAACCATCGAGGAGTTTTCAGCTAACTTGAATGAGCGCTACTTTGGACTCTCTTTCGTAGACGTGCTCCCCCCTCGCGATTTATGGATGCCGATCTTATCCGTCGTTATAGATCACAAGCTCCTGTTTCCCCTGTGCGTGAAGTGCGCAGAGGAGAACAACGGTGATTGTAACCATACATCCAACCAGCGTAAGATCAGAGGTGTATATACAATCCCTGAGCTGGCCCTAGCTGTTCGCCATGGGTACAAAATATTGAAGATACATGAGGTGTGGAGGTTTCAGAAGCTACCCAACCTTTTCACACCATATATAAACGATTTTTTGAAGGATAAAGTAGAAGCATCAGGATATCCGCGAGAGGTTGATACCGAAGATAATGAATGACCCCTAAATAAAAATAAAAATGTAGACGGAAACGGAACATGAGAATCTTCCAATCCAGACCCATTTAGTAATTTGTGAGTTATACATCTACTAGAGTTTCTGGTAGGATGATGGCTTCATGCTATTTTACAATGTACTGTATATATGAGAATAAAGGGAATCAGTCTAGCCTAAACGCCAAAAAGCCGCACAACAGAGATCACCCCTACAAACAGATGACGCGTTTGTAGCGGCCTAAATTACATGAACAAACAGGGACTCCGAATAAAAGTTCACATACTTCACGTTCGTAGAACCATCTCGTTTTATAATGCTAATATATGAATGATATTTTAACAGCCTATTTTCGCAATTTTTTTCTGTTTTTTCCTAAACTCATCCACGTGTATAGCTATATGATGTGATAAAAATTCTTTGACAAAATTTTCAATACGGACAACCTATCGCCGGATGCATGTAAAACGCAAATTCGTGCGAGAGCACAGTGCATCCCCAAAATCATATTGACAGAACTTATATATGAACATAAGAACAAATAAATTCCATACAGGCTACTATTGATCAAAATAATAATCAAAACACTACAAATACATAATGTTGTGTGATCTAAAATACAATAATTTTACAAAATAGCTGCTAATTATAAGCCATCAAAATTTCAATAAAATTAAACATGTACTAAATACTACTCAAACTTTGAGTTTTAAACATTGTGTTTCATGGCATCATGCATCTTCCACAACACACACACACACACACACACACACACTCATTATCTTTCTGAGTTTGGTTCGGGGTCTGTGAACTTCACCAAAGATACACCTTTCTTAATGCACGAATGCCATACTCATACTGAATACACCCTGGAGTAGGGTTTATATTATCATTATGAAATGAACTTAATTCATCTCCTAACTAGTCTAAAGATACCCCCTCAAAATTAAATTTTCTTACATTCTGTCTCAGAGTTAGATAAATGTTCTCAGCAGCAGCTAGGTGTTTGTCAAGTTATTTATGTTAATGAACTTCCTGATGATTAGATATTCTGTATTGTATATTTTGTACCAAAATATAAAAATTTTCCTTATCTCATCTATCTGAGCTTAGCCTACAACGGGGTTTCATGAAACCTTTATATCAGATTTTTGTTCGTGATTATAAGTGGTTATAATACCCGTAGCTAAAAGTAAAAATTTGGAAAATATTTGTGAAGAAGTGTTCATAGAAAATTTCAATACTATAAAGTCAACACAAGATCATTCTACCTGAAGGTGAAACTGACAGGTCTGGCTTTTGTTGGTGCTTTATCTCTCTCTCTCTCTCTCTCTCTCTTTCTCTGTATATATATATACCTTCCCTTTCATCCTTTCAAATGTTCCGTGCAATGATTCCTCATTTCACGAAGGTCAAGCGTGTCGTCCATCCTCCCGAGATAGCCCGGTGAAGTAGAGAGTGGGTTTCTTATACTCTCCACCCCACATAGCCAGGTACCCCGGCTCATCTGGATTTGTTCTGAGCCAGGCGTCTTATCTTCTTTTGAAGATGTCCGTGGCAACACCACTCGTGTTCCTTAGCTCCTTGGGCATCTGGTTAAACAGTCTTGGTCCTCTCACAGCAAGACTATTTTACCTTCAGGGTTGGGGATGTTCCCTGACTAGCCTTTAATTTGGGAAACGACACAGGCTTCCTTTTCTACTTTTCACTGTTGTTTGGAGGGTTATAGGGTTCATAGTAAGATTAGGGGCTAGTTTCTCCATTATTTTCCAAGTGTAAATAATGATGTATCTCTCTCTTCTTCTTTCCAGTGAATATAGGTTTAATTCCTTTCCCAGTAATTTAGTTCTTTGCACCCATTGATCTTGGCTGTGAAATTTCTCTGAACCCCTTCTAGCTATCTAATGTCTTCTTTTTTATATGGACATGTTCGGACCGAAAAGTATCCCAACTTGGATATGATCGGCTTTTTCAATAGAGTAAACATTATATTCCTATCCCTTCGTATAAAGGCCCTCAGTATCTGCCCAGTTAGTCTTTTGCTCTGTTTACTACTATCCTATTTTGTGTTTAAAATTTCGTATACACACACACACACACACACACACACACATATATATATATATATATATATATATTAGGGTGGTCCAAAATTATACAGTAAATTTTAAAAGTATCTGAATCTTAAGTCTTACCCTCGGAAATTGTTACCTATATTAAAAAAACGTTACTGACCAAAACTTATCAAAATTAATAAATATTTAGTGGTGCTACACTCGACTTTAAATTTCTTAATTTTCTTGTTTCAAAATTCTTTGAATTCAAAAATTTCTTTAGTTTATCGCAGTTCCCCTCCATATTCAACTACAGTATGATGGAGTATTAACCACTCAGAGGTGGGGGTCTCATGGGTGCTCATCTACCACTCATTGTTGCTGTGTTCGCAGTTCCTGCTTCAAGTTTGATTTTTTTACATCAGGAAACTGCAGGCGATGTTGCTCCACTGCTTGCAGGAGAAACTGCTTTTGACTTTCATTCTTAGTTAGATATGCATTGAAATTTTTTATTAATGCTCTTCCTCTTTCGGAGTTATCATTTGTTACCATCACTGACTTGACATACTCAAGGGCCATTTGATAATCTTGTCTGTTCTTCCAGTTTGTTGGATCATCCTCAAGAAAAGCTATTGGGAGTCCGAGCTTAGTGAAAAATAGTCGAGACGAGCTTGTAACAAAGCTGGCTACTGTCTTGTTTTGAATATCGCTGGCAGAAAGATTCAAATTTATCCTTTTGGGCTGATGTTTAGATCCCCTTTTGTCGAGTGCCTTTACCATTTCTCTTTTAACATCAATGGAAATATCTTCATGAAAGTGAAATAAGAAATTCACTTGGGCACCAAAGATGGCGAGAAAGTGCTTGAGATGCTGCAGAAGCAATGCTTTTGTCTTCGTATACTAGTAGCAGTTTTAGTAGCGAAAGATCATTAGCAGGGGCAGAAGCAGCGATAGGTGCAGAAAACCATGCAGGAACATAGTGTCTAGTGGCAAATTGTGCAAAAAGTTTTATTCCACTTTCTTCCTTTAGTCATTTTAAACTGTGAACAGAAAAGATTCATTTTTATTGCATAGATTATGTGAGGCATCCACCCGGCACGATGCAAAGCACCTGGCTTTAGAAATTTGACTCCACGTGGTGGTACATCTCCTAGATAGATGATTGTAAGTTGCAGAACCTCTCTGTAATCATCTTGGATTTGTGTGGAGGTTAGATGTTTCTTAAAAATAACAAGCAGTTCATCACGTCCTGGAGTATCAGGAACGGTTTCTTTAATGATGGAGTTCCAGGCAGACTTAACGCGATTGAATATCGGAATATCAGGTCCGCTACTGGCGGAACAAAGACACACCTCAAAAACATTGGATGCAATAAGTTCAATTATATGGTGCCGGCATGCAATATTTAGTAAGTCTTCTCCAAGCTTTTGTTCTATTTGCGCAGTAGCTCCCTTTTTAGGACCAGTGTTCATGGCAGTTGTGTCAAAGCACATACCTTTAATGCGATCAATTAAGTTCCAGTCCTTTAAACATTCGACAACAGCTGTTGCAATGTCTACTTCTGTGCCAGACTCGAGTTTGGGTACTGCAAGCAACTTTGATTTGCCTCCTCCTGAAAACCAACACTGCTAATCTTTCAACTTTTTCATTTCCAGTTAAATCGATTAGCATTTTTCCATCCAAATGCACCATTAAAGAACATTCAGGATTAAAGGATTCTTTTAAATCTTTTGCGATTTTCTCACGTACATCGATTCTCTTTTGACGAACTGTACTTCTGCTTATGGACAAGTCATCAAGATCATGATCTAATGCAGAGGCAGCAGCTGATAGCATATATACACATATACGCCCTGTCTATCAGAAATATTCGATCTATCCAGTGCAACTGCAACGTCTCGTGTTAAAAGTTCCTTCTTACTTTGTTTGCTAGGAACCTTCTTGCCTGCATTATTTTTTGATGCAGTGTTAGTTTTACACAACATTGTTTCATCTCCACTACTCATGCTCATTGTTTCATCTTCACTACTCATGCTACTTGATGAAGTCAATTTGGCAGACTTTGTTTCTTCCTCCTTTCTCTTACTTTCCCTACGTGCTAACCGTTCTTTAGCTGACTCTCTCTTCCTTTTACGATCTTCTTTCTCTGATAATGCTTTGTCAACGTTAGCCATATATCCTTTTCTTCCCTTCTGTTTTTGAGCTTGGAGGAATTCTGTTTTCTTTAATCTTGATCATGTCGTGCGCTTTTTGGTGAGCAATATCAAAGAGATCGTTTAAACTGTCCTGAAACAATCTCTCTTTCTCACGCTGAGTTTCGGAGCACCAGAATTTTAATTTTTGCAGCGTTCTATATTCCGTATATACTTTTTCAATCATTGGTATAACATTATAATCAGCTCTTGTTGGAATTCTAGCTTGTTCCCAAAATTCAACTACCTCTATGTAAACTGCTTTAGAAGCTTCTCTTAGAGTTTTCTTTTCCTTAAGTAAATAAAAAAGACGACAAAGCACATCATATTTGGAAGGAAGTTTTCTCCCGCATATCATTTCAATTGGTTGTCCAATGAGCCATATTTCGGTATTTCTGCAAGTTTTCATTGAGGAACTTGTCATTTCTAATATGATTATTCACTATTGCAACACTGCAAACGAACTGCAATACACTGCAAACAATACACTGCAAATGACTGCAAACAATACACTGCAAACGACAGGCTGGCAAAAGACTGAGGCTTGTGAATAAAAAATACGATTGTTATAGGAACGCCCTTTCAACACGTTTACGCAAGATGAGCACTTAATGGGAAAAGTGACGAAATGTATTTCATGGAAAAACGTGAATACAAGTATCAACAGAACAGATGCGATTCTTGCCTCAAGGTGTTCAGTACCGCTCATACAAGATGTGCTTCGGAATATTTAACCACAATAAGCATACAAAAATCTATATTGTGCAAAAAAATGATATATATCGAAATATTTTTCGTAAAGACACAATAAATCTATATTATGGGGAAGAAGCAAAAAAGGTTTTTAAAAACATCTAAATTCATATGCGATGTGGCACCACTTAGAATAGACTGTACAGTACCCTACTCGTATCCCCCGATCGCTTTGGAATTAGGCCCAACATTCTGGATTTATTTCTTACCACTCATCCTTCTGATTCTGTGAAACTTTTCTCTCCGTTGGGCATCACCGATCACAATCTTATATCTGTTTCCTGTCCTATCGCCCCAATACGGCTTTTGGATCCTCCCAAGAGGGGATACCCTTAGGCAGTACTTCTGTGCTTTCCCATGGAATGATTACTGCATTCGTGGCCCGGGTCCTTCTGGGTGTGCAGAGCGCATCAGAGAGGTGATTCTCTCGGGCATGGAGGCGTACATTCCATATTCTATCCCTACTACTGATGCAGAAAAAAAAACCCTGGTTTAACTTTACTTGTTCTAATGCTATCCGCAAGAAAGCAGAGGCCTTCAGAAGGTGTCGTCGCCATCCAACTCCTGACGCTCACTCAGCTTATATTTCTGCCTGGAATCGTGCAAAATCTGTTCTTCGACTCCAAAAATTCCTTCATCCGACAAAAATGTGAAATTCTATCCAATTCTAATTCGTCTCGTTCTTTCGGGCATCTAGCTAAGAACATCTTCAGCAACTTTACTGCCTCTTCTTTCCCTCCTCTTCTCCATTCCGATGGCTAGTTGCCGTCTCTTCTCCCATCAAAGCTGAATTCTTCCCTCAAACTTTCGTTTACAATTCACCCTTGGACGATTTCGGTGGTACTCCTCCATCTCCTCCCCCCCCCCTCTGACTTTATTATGGCTGAAATTAGAATCACTTCTAAAGATGTTTTTCTGCCCTATCTGGGCTCAACTCTAGGAAGGCGTATGGTCCTGATGGTGTTCCTCCTGTTGTTCTTAAGAACTGTGCTTCTGTGCTGGCACCCTGCCGAGGCAAACTCTTTCGTCTTTGCCTCTCATCTGTTACTTTTCCTCCCTGTTGGAAGATCGCTTTCATTCAACCTGTCCCAAAGAAGGGTGACCGCTCTCAACCCTCCAACTATCGTCCAATTGCTTTGATTTCTTGCCTTTCCAAAGTTCTTGAACCTATCCTTAATAGGAAGATTCTTAAACATCTTTCTTCTCACAGTCTTCTTTCAGATCGTCAGTATGGGTTCCGGAAGGGATGCTCTACTAGCGACCTTCTTGCATTTCTCTCTGACTCTTGGCCATCCTCCTTTTGGTGTTTCGGTGAAACTTTTGCTATTGCACTAGGCATATCAAAAGAATCTGAGTCTGGCACAGATCTTTAATTTCCAAACTTCCCTTATTCGGTTTCTATCCTTCTATCTGTTTCTTCATCTCTAATTTCCTTCTGGCCAATCTATAGCTGCGGTTGTGGATGGCCACTGTTCTTCTCCTAAAGCTATTAACAGTGGTGTTCCTCAGGGATCTGTCCTGTCACCCATTCTTTTCCTTTTATTTATGAATGATCTTTTAATTCGCACTTCCTGTCCTATTCACTCCTATGCCGATAATTCCACTCTCCACTTCTCCAACCGCATCCCAAAGCGTCCCTCTCAACAGTCACTCCATGATTCGCGTAGTACGGCTATGGAACACCTGACCTTTGATCTTTCTGCTATCTCTGATTGGGGCAGAGAAAACCTTGTGACCTTCATTACCTCAAAAACTCAGTTCTTCCATCTGTCTAATCGTCACAATCTTCCACACGTCTATCTCCTTACCTTCAACAACACACAACTCAATCCTTCCTATTCTCTTAACATTCTTGGTGTTTCCTTTTCTCGTGATCTTTCCTGGAAAGATCACATTTCCTCTAGGCCTGGTGACTGAGCGATTTGTTCTCTTGCACTCTCTGCCGCGCATAGCCAGGTACACCCGACTCATCTGGTACCGTACTGGGCCAAGCATCTAGTATTCTTTTGAAGACTTTAACTTTTCCCGCTGTGAGGCTCTGGGGTTCTTTGCAAGCTGTTTAAAAAGTCTTGGCTCTCTGACAACCAAGCTATTTTCCTTCACTGATGAATAGCTCCCCCGCCGGTCCTTTAATTGGGGAACACTACACCATATACAGGGTGTGTGTGTGTATATATATATATCTATATATATTAGGGATGGAAAATAACCGAAAAGTGTAAAACCGGTTTTCACTGTCGCTATATTCTTAAAGCCAGTTTTTACCGGTTTTCACCGATGGGATTCTGTATGCTTTTCAGGGAGGTAAATGATCAAAATATTAAACAGAAATAAGGTTTTAATTGATTCAATCAAGTATGTGTACCATTGTGAATTAAAAAGTTTATTATCGAACTTGATTTTTGAAATAACACGAGAAAACAAAGAGCATTAAGTGTCTGATCTGACATTCTTGACTGAATCTTTGTGACGAATAAACCAGCAGCTGAAAACACTCTCTCGGACTCTACGCTGGTGGCTTTTATTGTAAGCAACGCCTCGTACATTCGATCCAAATTTTCGCTTCTATTCAAAGTAGCTTCAAAATATTTGAATTCATTGTTTACGTCAAAGGTCTCAGAAGAATCTTTCTTGGGTTTCATTTTCAGTTTGTTCATCTCACACATGTACTCGTTCATAAGTTGATCGTCATCATTTACTTCACGACTTGAGCTGCATTGTGAATCTTCGAGTTTCGAAGCAATTGATTGGATTTGGTCGTCTGTTTCTAAAATCTGGCAAGCTTCTGGAAAAAGCCTCTTAAATGTATGATCCGCATATTTCTTAAGTGCTTGTCTTGAAGGAAAGAGGAACGGTGCTGATGATTAATTTTTCAAGACCTCGGGATTGTGGAGAAAACTCAGCAGCAAGGCGACAGCTTCTTTTTGTCTTCTCGATGAGTAGCAATCAATGAGGCACTGACGTAGCTCAAAAGCTAAAGGATTGTTTTTGCTTTCAAATTTATCCAAAATGAACTTCATGGAAGATTCAGCTTTGAGCAAATTTGCATCTTCGGAACAGTCAGTAGTATAGGCGCAAAATGTATGAGTGCAATGCAATTGAAAATGTTGCATAATGTTACAAGAGTGCCAACCCTCTCCCCTCTTTTTTGCAAGGCACCCCCACCCCCTTTTGTTGCAAGGCACACCCACCCCCTTGGTGCATGGCACCCACACACCCCTTTGTTGCAAGGGGGAGACCTCTTTGGGGGAGAAGGGGGGCATACCTAACCTGAGAGAGAAAGAGAGAGGAGGAGGGGACTCAGAGGAAGGGTCTTCGCTCGGTGAGAGCCAAGCGCATAAGAGTCCTTCAGCCACCCCACCGCTCTCTTATAGGACCCCTAATCAGCCAGTTGGCTTAATCAGCCAGTGCCTCGGGCATCATCAGCCCATCAGCCAGTGCCTCCGGGCATCATCGCCTCCGGTCATCAGTTGACACATGTGCGTCTCGCGTTAAATGGGACTCGAACCGGGCGGCCTTCCACGGTTGCAGGGTACCCTAATGTTTCCCCGTAGGTCTAAGGTGAAGATAAAACAATTCGTACGGAAAATAAGTCCCTACCGTAGGTCTAAGGTGGATGTAAAACAACTCGTACGAAAAAATAAAAAATAAATGAACAATTCGTACGGGGAAATTTCAATTCAAAAAAGAAAGAAAAAATAAACCCCTAATGACTCCCCGTAGGTCTAAGGTGGATAAAACAATTTGTGCGAAATAAAAAATAAAGGAACAATTCGTACGGAAATAAAAATCCGCGAACCACACACACACACACACACACACACACACACACACACACACTTTCATTGATAGAACCGAGTATTGAAAATCCTAAGTATGAAATTATTATTATTATTATTATTATTATTATTATTATTATTATTACTACTACTGACATATATATATATATAATATATATATATATATATATATATATATATCAATTTTGAAAATCTTGCAAGTGTATAATTTCATATAGTTTATTTTATTTTTAAAGTAAAGTTTTAGATCTGTAACTTATTTTTATATTTGTGTTAACTATTATAAAAGGGAACATTTATTATTATTTTTTAAGCTTTATTATTAATATTATTATTATTATTTATTTATTTAGAAAAGGCCTGTTTTTATGTCGTCTCTCTCGAGCTTAAATGGTTTCTCCCTGATAATTCTTTTAAATATTTTGTCTAATTTATTTATATATGACACTAGAGGCTTTCTGTGGTGGAGACAGATATTTTCAAATCTATCTTTAAATGCAAATATCTTCCATTGTTTGCTCAGGAAGGGGTAGATAATGGTGCGAACTGAAATCCTCATACATGTTTTCCAAATGTCCAGACACTATTGTCTTTGCGATTGCTCCAAGGTATGCGACATGATAAGAATTTCTGATACATCTGTTGATTTATCGGATGTTCACGCATTCCAAGGTTTACGATATGATAAGCAAACAAAGTTGTAAGCAAAGCTGAAACCTCCTTTTTGTTTAACCAACAATACACGGTTCTAAAGGCTGATAAAAACTCGCACAATCACTAGCTACAAACCTCATTACGATTTCTGTTCTGTGTCTTGTCATATAAATAAACAAAGGCAAATTCATCGCAACTTCTCGACTCTTGTCGAGAAATTACATTCACAATATTTTTATCTCAGCATAATAATAATATCAATAATAATGACAAAGTTACGCTATCGGAAACACACGGTGCATCATGCACCTGTATTTTTCAGTTCCGAGTGTCAACGATAGATATGTCTATCTATCTCTCTATCAGCCTCCCCGTCCTTCTATCTATCTATCTATCTATCTATCTATCTATCAGCCTCCCCGTCCTTCTATCTATCTATCTATCTATCTATCAGCCTCCCCGTCCTTCTATCTATCTATCTATCTATCTATCAGCCTCCCCGTCCTTCTATCTATCTATCTATCTACCTATCACCCTCCCAGTCCTTCTATCTATCTACCTATCACCCTCCCAGTCCTTCTATCTATCTATCTATCTATCTATCTATCAGCCTCCCCGTCCTTCTATCTATCTATCTATCAGCCTCCCCGTCCTTCTATCTATCTATCTATCAGCCTCCCCGTCCTTCTATCTATCTATCTATCAGCCTCCCCGTCCTTCTATCTATCTATCAGCCTCCCCGTCTTTCTATCTATCTATCTATCTATCAGCCTTCTATCTATCTATGTATCAGCCTCCCCGTCCTTCCATCTATCTATCTATCTATCTATCTATGTATCAGCCTACCCGTCCTTCTATCTATCTACCTATATCTATTTATCTATGTATCAGCCTCCCAGTCCTTCTATCTATCTATCTATCTATCTATGTATCAGCCTCCCCGTCCTTCTAT
>JAJOZX010002468.1:0-10000 GCA_023014485.1 Bathynomus jamesi | reverse complement strand
GTTCATTTTTAATAAGAAACCAAAATCGCCTAAGCGAGTTTTGGATAGAATTTCGATTTATACTTCTTTATTCATTACTGTATTTCCCTAATTCATCTTTTCTAATAATGACTTATACACTATGACGTCATAAAATAACTTTATTCTCTTTACGTTTCCCATACCTTGTACACTAAATCACGCGCTTAGTATATGGACATCTTCCGTATGCAATGTATGGTAAATTCTTTAATAATAATGTTGTGGTGTTATGTAGTATAAACCTTATTATTCAACCATATTCATCCATACGTCACATTTTCCCGTCATTAATTTCCCTTGATCATTATCCTACATAAATTTTATTAAATATTCATTTTTTACTCGTGTCAATTTATGAAACGCAAAAATTTAGGCCTTCGTTCGAAAACGCAAAAATACGTTCTCGTATTTTTTTTTTTATTATTTTTTTTCAAGTGCGTTCACCCCTCAAGATATTCATAAATGCTTAGTAAGATCGAATTCCGCTCACTACGACAGATTCGAACGCCTCAAAGATAAAATATCTCCTTTCGCTCTGATTTCAAATTTATAACATGTTATAACATATTATAACATATTATGTATATAAATCTATATCATGTGTGCCATGTACTTTGTATTATATTTCTAACATCTTAATTGTCTATTAATATGAAACACTGTAAAAAAAAAAAAAACAAGTTATAGTAACTGTTTAATTGTAATTAACTGTAATACTTTAAATTAATAATAACTTATAATGTACTTCATTGAAACTGTAATTAAATGTAATGATTTAATTTATAATGTAAGAATGTACTTTAATAGAAATGTAATGAACAATCATAAGCGAATGTGAAGTAATCCATAATTGTAATCGTAATTGTAATGAACCAAAATTAATGCGTACTCAGTCGTGTACTTAATTTGTACTTATGTGTACTATTACGAAATGATATCGCCTTCATAAATGTAGACTCGGCGAAAAATACAAATTAGTTTTTATTTTTATTTTTTTTTATTTATTTGCAATCTTTCAAACATCTGATCATGTGTTTAAAAGGGGGAAACTTAACCTTCGACTGTCTTCCCCCAAACATTTAGGTTTATATTATACATGTATTTGTAAAATTACGGCACTTGATTAAGTCACTTCATATTAGCTCTTCATTACGGCACTTCATTACGAGCCTCCCTTGTTAGCAGCCTTGCTGCGGGGAGGGGGCAGAGGCCAGGGGGCAGAGGCCCCTTGCCTTCTTAATATTTTTAGATTCCGGCCTGAGCCATGGTCGAAAGAGGTCGAACCTCTACCCCTGTAAATTCAGAGCACTACCTGTACATTTTGAGAAGTAAACTAAATGTAAGAGAAACATTTTATTTTCCCCTTCGAGCTGTGCTCTCTTCAGAAGAACTTAGTCAGTAAAGTCGATAATTTTAGTATCAGAGAAAGTATCAGAGTATTATAGAAAGAGAAGAATTAAAAATTGGCGACCCTTTGTCCAAATTAAGAGACAACCCAAGCACCATAGAAGATATTGGCATAACAGTCTGGCGAGTCTGTAGCCAAGAGTTTAACCAGAGGCGACCGAAAAGAATTAGAATGTTATAGAAGAAATATCCGTTGCTTGCCTCCTAACTAGAACCCCGTCGATCCGAACCACCCCAGGGCCATAGACGGAGGGGTTAACAGTCTGGCGACCCTTTACCAGGATCTTAACAGATTTTAAGAAGAAGATTTTAAGAAGATTTTATGAAGAAGATTTTATGAAGAAGATTTTATGAAGAAGATTTTATGAAGAAGATTTTATGAAGAAGATTTTATGAAGAAGATTTTAACAAGAAGATTTTAACAAGAAGATTTTTAACAAGAAGATTTTTAACAAGAAGATTTTTAACAAGAAGATTTTAACAATAAGATTTTAACAAGAAGATTTTAACAAGAAGATTTTAACAAGAAGATTTTAACAAGAAGATTTTAACAAGAAGATTTTAACAAGAAGATTTTAAGAAGAAGATTTTAAGAAGAAGATTTTAAGAAAAAGATTTTAAGAAAAAGATTTTAAGAAGAAGATTTTAAGAAGAAGATTTTAAGAAGAAGATTTTAAGAAGAAGATTTTAAGAAGAAGATTTTAAGAAGAAGATTTTAAGACGAAGATTTTAAGACGAAGATTTTAAGACGAAGATTTTAAGACGAAGATTTTAAGACGAAGATTTTAAGACGAAGATTTTAAGACGAAGATTTTAAGACGAAGATTTTAAGACGAAGATTTTAAGACGAAGATTTTAAGACGAAGATTTTAAGACGAAGATTTTAAGACGAAGATTTTAAGACGAAGATTTTAAGACGAAGATTTTAAGACGAAGATTTTAACGAGAAGATTTTAACGAGAAGATTTTAACGAGAAGATTTTAACGAGAAGATTTTAACGAGAAGATTTTAACGAGAAGATTTTAACGAGAAGATTTTAACGAGAAGATTTTAACGAGAAGATTTTAACGAGAAGATTTTAACGAGAGGTCACTCTTTGGCCAAGATAGAAATTACCCTGCATCAGGATAAAACCATTTGACCGGCGTGTCACGACTTCTAGTTCGTAACATCCACCCGTGAACCGGTGTGTCACGACTCCAAGTTCTCCACGCCTAGTTTTCATCCAAGAAGAAGTAGCCAGCAAGACGTCTTCAGGACACGTCTCAAGGATTTCCCCATAGAAAATTTTGTTAAGTACAGTTTGTTTTTTAAGTAATTTATAAACACTTGAAAAGTCAGCATTATTAACAGTTAATATTTAGTATGGAGCCAGAATTTAACACAAAACACAGTGAACACTTCAGATACCAGTGATACATTTGTTTTTATTGAAACTAATTTCAAGAGAGTTAATTTCAAAGAGAGTTAATTTCAAAGAGAGTTAATTTCAAAGAGAGTTAATTTCAAAGAGAGTTAATTTCAAAGAGAGTTAATTTCAAAGAGAGTTAATTTCAAAGAGAGTTAATTTCAAAGAGAGTTAATTTCAAAGAGAGTTAATTTCAAAGAGAGTTAATTTCAAAGAGAGTTAATTTTGAAAGAGAGTTAATTTCACTGTTATATTCAGTATAGAATAATTTTATTTTATGTATCAAACATAATAGTATCGTACCTTCGTGTACATTCGAGTGAAATGTTGTTTACATTTTATATTTTTTTGCAAATTTTTTTCAAATTATTGAATTGAATTGACTTGCAAATTAAGAGAGAGAGAGTTTTTATAGAGAGTTTATAGATTTAGAGAGATACTTGAAGTCAGTTTTGAAGTCATTTTTGAAGTCATTTTTTTGAAGTCATTTTTGAAGTCAGTTTTTGAAGTCAGAAGGTTGCACCAAGAGGGTCAACCAAAACAGAGGTTAATCGTCTCCACTTGATAGAGATCATGTGCAGTCATTTTCCATTTTCAGTTAATTTCAAGTCAGATAGTTTCAGAATACTTGACAAGCGTTCAAGTTAGACAGTTTAAGTTTCAAGATACTTGACAAGCGTTCAAGTTAGACAGTTTAAGTTTCAAGATACTTGACAAGCGTTCAAGTTAGACAGTTTAAGTTTCAAGATACTTGACAAGCGTTCAAGTTAGACAGTTTCAAGATACTACTTGATAAGAGTTCAAGTTAGTTTCAGAATACTTGATAAGAGGTCAAGTCAGAAGGTTGCGCCAAGACGGACAACCGCCCCAGAGATTTATAGAAATACTTGATAGAGTTCAAGTCAGAGAGTTTTATTCGAAGTTATTTTTCAAGTCGAAGTTATTTTTCAAGTCGAAGTTATTTTTCAAGTCGAAGTTATTTTTCAAGTCAGTATTATTCCAAGTATTCCGAGTCCCAAGTATTCCAAGTCCCAAGTTAGTTTTCAATGCAGTCAATTGAATTCAACTTTTTCTTTGTAATTTAAGAGAATTTAATTTAAGAAAAATGTAAGTTAAGAATTTAATTCAACCTTTTTTTGTGTTGTAAAAGAGAATTAAATTCAACCTGAATTGACCGGGTTGCGTCTTTAGTTTAACCTTTTTTTTTGTTTTAAGAAGGAAATGGACCGATTTGTCTTTTCTTTTTCATGCCATTGTTGCGTATATAAATATATAGGTAAAATGACATTTTATTGTTTGTAACCAAAACAGTTTTTACAATTGTTTGTAACGATTTTGGTAATTATTGTAATGTATATGAGGAACATGCCGTCCCTCCGTTTGTTGAACTTTTTAAATTTTTGTTCTAAGTAGTGTGACAAGCAATCTTTTTTTAAAGATCAAAGTGCTCACAAAAAGATGTAATTGTCAATTTCAGACTAAAATATCAAATAATTCAAATTCTATGAACATTTAACGAAAGAGTATGATTTTTCTACTTAACATGCAAAAATTATTAAACCTTTTTTTATTTTTTTTCATTATATAAAAATAATTTTTAATGTAAAATTTACCTGAAATTATTAAAAGAAAAGATTGTTCGAAATGCTTTCCTTCCATTTCAATAACTTTTTTATTCTTGGCCGAAACTCATCTAAGGTTCGATTTACTTTTATTTTCAAGAATATTATAAAATTATGTTTAGCTCGTTGAAATGCATAATTGATTCTATTTTTAATTTGTATTCTTAATTTTCTTAATTCAATTATCGTAGGGATGCTTCTGGTTAATGTTAATGGTTATATAGTTCATAGATAGCTATGAATGTTACTAGTCGAATTTAATTCCATCTTTAAAATTTAATTTTTAATACCGCTAGATTTACTTTTTTCATTAATTGTAAGTTCCTCTAAGTTCGTTTTTTAATTACCTTATACGTGTAACTGATTAATTATGTAAAATCTAAATCCTAATTGAATTTTATTACTTTTGACACATTCGAATTCATTTACGTTCCGTCCCTCCAGTCACTTTCACATTAAACTCATATGCATCCACCATCATTAATACTACCTGTAATTTAGAATTTTATAATAATTGACCTTGAGCTTAAAGGATTTTATAATAATAATAATGATAATAATAATAACAATAACTGACTTAAACTTAAAAGATTTTATAACCCTAAACCCATCTTAAATTATTATACATTATTTTTAAACTTTCTTAATTCAAAAACCTTCCAAATCCCTACACATTTGACCACAGGTCTATACATCATCCACTACGTAATTCGATTTGTACCTACAACAGTCAATAAAAATGCATGTATGCACATTATATATATATATATACAGCCCTTATGCTAAAATCACTGAATATCACAATAAAACTATTTCATTACGTAAGTGCAAAATATGCTGTTTAGTCTTAATCATTTGTGCTTTCTAATATATCTTGCTCATGCATTTATTCAGTTACTTGAACAATCCTATCAGCTAATCTGTCCATCGAAATTGTAAAATACACATTTTGCACCTAATACACACTTGACCACAGGTCTATACATCATCCATTACATAATTCGATTTTTTACCTACAATAGTCAATAAAATTAGTTACGAATTGTACTATCATGGTAACCTTGAAAATCCATGAACTTTAAAATTTATATTTTTCCCTTTTACCTATTCATTATGAATGTAATTTTCCCCACAGAAAACAAAATTTTGCTAAAAAATTTTACAATATCATTCTTTGTCTAACTTAATTGTTTGTCTAAATTAATGTATTAATCCTATTAAATGTTTGTCTAAATTAAAGTATTAATCTTTGAATTCTTTTATATTATATAATAACTCACTTGTTCTGTATAAAAAATTGGTAATGTAAAGAAAAAATTCGTCGTCATCTAATTTGAATTCGTTAGATGTTATTTTCTCAATTGTATTGTATTAATTGTATTATTATTGTATTAATACCATTTTAGGGGGGGAAACACTGTAAAAAGTGAACAATGAACAATTCCTACACCATCATTATATGGATTCATTGTCTTCATGCAGTACTTATGTTCTTATAGTTTTATGTTTGAATGTTCATTTTTACATAAGAAACCAAAAATCGCCTAAGCGAGTTTTGGATAGAATTTCGATTTATACTTCTTTATTCATTACTGTATTTCCCTAATTCATCTTTTCTAATAATGACTTATACACTATGACGTCATAAAATAACTTTATTCTCTTTACGTTTCCCATACCTTGTACACTAAATCACGCGCTTAGTATATGGACATCTTCCGTATGCAATGTATGGTAAATTCTTTAATAATAATGTTGTGGTGTTATGTAGTATAAACCTTATTATTCAACCATATTCATCCATACGTCACATTTTCCCATCATTAATTTCCCTTGATCATTATCCTATATAAATTTTATTAAATATTCATTTTTTACTCGTGTCAATTTATGAAACGCAAAACTTTAGGCCTTCGTTCGAAAACGCAAAAATACGTTCTCGTATTGTTTTTTTTTATTATTTTTTTTTCAAGTGCGTTCACCCCTCAAGATATTCATAAATGCTTAGTAAGATCGAATTCCGCTCACTACGACAGATTCGAACGCCTCAAACATAAAATATCTCCTTTCGCTCTGATTTCAAATTTATAACATGTTATAACATATTATAACATATTATGTATATAAATCTATATCATGTGTGCCATGTACTTTGTATTATATTTCTAACATCTTAATTGTCTATTAATATGAAACACTGTAAAAAAAAAAAACCAAGTTATAGTAACTTTAATTGTAATTAACTGTAATACTTTAAATTAATAATAACTTGTAATGTACTTCATTGAAACTGTAATTAAATGTAATGATTTAATTTATAATGTAAGAATGTACTTTAATAGAACTGTAATGGACAATCATAAGCGAATGTGAAGTAATCCATAATTGTAATCGTAATTGTAATGAACCAAAATTAATACGTACTCAGTCGTGTACTTAATTTGTACTTATGTGTACTATTACGAAATGATATCGCCTTCATAAATGTAGACTCGGCGAAAAATACAAATTAGTTTTTATTTTAATTTTTTTTAAATTTTTATTTGCAATCTTTCAAACATCTGATCATGTGTTTAAAAGGGGGAAACTTAACCTTTGACTGTCTTCCCCCAAACATTTAGGTTTATATTATACATGTATTTGTAAAATTACGGCACTTGATTAAGTCACTTCATATTAGCTCTTCATTACGGCACTTCATTACGAGCCTCCCTTGTTAGCAGCCTTGCTGCGGGGAGGGGGCAGAGGCCCCTTGCCTTCTTAATATTTTTAGATTCCGGCCTGAGCCATGGTCGAAAGAGGTCGAACCTCTACCCCTGTAAATTCAGAGCACTACCTGTACATTTTGAGAAGTAAACTAAATGTAAGGGAAACATTTTATTTTCCCCTTCGAGCTGTGCTCTCTTCAGAAGAAATTAGTCAGTAAAGTCGATAATTTTAGTATCAGAGAAAGTATCAGAGTATTATAGAAAGAGAAGAATTAAAAATTGGCGACCCTTTGACCAAATTAAGAGACAACCCAAGCACCATAGAAGATATTGGCATAACAGTCTGGCGAGTCTGTAGCCAAGAGTTTAACCAGAGGCGACCGAAAAGAATTAGAATGTTATAGAAGAAATATCCGTTGCTTGCCTCCTAACTAGAACCCCCGTCGATCCGAACCAACCCAGGGCCATAGACGGAGGGGTTAACATATATATATATATGTGTATATATATATATATATATGTATATATGTGTATATATATATGTATATATGTGTATATATATATATATGTATATATATATATATATATATATGTGTGTATATATATATGTTATATATATGTGTATATATATGTGTATATATGTGTGTGTATATATATATGTGTATATATATATATGTATATACAGTGCCCGCGAAAAGTATCCGATCACTCAAGAAAATACAATATTTTCCCTTGATATTCAGAGACACGTAATTCACTTTCTATTTGTTCTAGCGACATCTGGTAACTTTGAGGTTGCTCGCTGATATGAGAGCTATCCAACGCATTCTCAAATTAGTGTTCTGGTAGCCTTCGTTGCGGGTGGCTGTGTCTCAAATTTGTCAGATTTCACTGTTTGTGTAAATTTCTTGATTTTTTTTTTTTTTTACAGAAAGTGTGTAAATAAAATTTATATATAATGTGTGCTAAAAAACAACTTAAGAGTGATTGTCGAGGTGCTATTGTTGCTTTGCATGCATGTGGGAAATCACAGAGACAGATAGCTAAGGAATTAAACATATCCCAAGTACCGTTAATTTATGGGTTTCACGGGCTAAGAACAATGGTGGCCTAACCACGCCAGTCCCTAAAAAACGATCTGGCAGACCGAGAAAAACAAATTCGCGAACAGACAACTTATGAAACGTTTAGTATTGAAAAACCCAACAATAACTGCGAAAGAATAAAATTTAATATGAATAATTTGTTATCTGGTGTTTCTGAACGAACTATCCAGGAGCGGCTCCAAAAAGAACTCGGATTACCATCTCGCCATGCTGCTAAGAAACCGTTCATTAATGAAAAAATGCGTAAAAAACGTGTCGCATTTTGTAAAAAATACATTCATTGGACTGTTGATGACTGGAAGAAGGTTTTATTTAGCGATGAGTCGACATTTTTGACATTCAGAAGTTGTCCAAAAAGGTTCGCCGGCCTATTGGCTCAAATAGGATGGACCCTAAATACACCCTAAAGACAATGAAACACCCTCCAAGTGTGATGGTTTGGGGTTGTTTCGGTTACTATGGGCGTGGAAACTTATATTTTCTTCCGAAGAACACAACTATGAATGGTGCACGGTATTTAGCAATGCTACAGGATAAACTTCCAATGGCAATGGCAATCCAAAGGACAAAAACATACATGCATGATGGTGCACCATGTCACAGGGCCAAATAGTGACAAAATGGATTACTGACAATAAATTTGATATTTTGGATTGGCCTGGTAATAGTCCAGATCTCAATCCGATAGAAAATCTGTGGCTAATAATAAAAATAAGGTTGAATGCCACGACACTGGCTCAGTCGAAAAATTACAAGAGGCCATCAAAAAGGTATGGTGCAAGGAAATATCAGTGGAAGTTTGTCAAACTTGATTAAATCCATGCCAAAATGTCTAGAACAAGTCATCCAAACCAAAGGACAGATGACAAAATACTAATATAAGGTTAGTATACATTTAAACATTGTTTTTTATGTAAAAACAAATTTCAAGGGTGATCGGATACTTTTCGCGGGCACTGTATATATGTGTGTATATATATATGTGTATATATATGTATATATATATATATATATATATATGTATATATATATGTATATATGTATGTATATATGTATATATATATATGTATATGTATATATGTGTATATATATATATTTGTATATATGTGTATATATATATATTTGTATATATGTATATATATATATATATATATTTGTATATATATATATATATTTTGTATATATGTATATATTATATATATATATTTGTATATATGTATCTATATATATATATTTGTATATGTGTATACTATATATATATATATATCTATTTGTATATATGTATATATATATATATATATATATATCTATTATATATATATATATATATTTGTATATATGTATATATATACACATGTGTATGTATGTATATATATATTTGTATATATATGTGTATATATATATATCTATGTATATATATATTTATATATATATATATATATATGTATATATGTGTATATATATGTGTACATAGATATGTATATGTGTATATATATGTGTATGTATATATGTATATTATATATATATATATATATATATATATATATATATTAATTATATATATATATAATATATGTGTATATATATATATGTATATATATATATATATGTGTATATATATATGTATATATATATATATGTATATATATATATATGTATATTTATATATATATATATATATATATATGTATATATATGATATATATGTATATATATGTCTATATATA
>JAJOZX010002467.1:617500-620089 GCA_023014485.1 Bathynomus jamesi | reverse complement strand
CATACAAATTAATTATTGGTAATTTTCTGCTTTAATTTAGATATTTTATTCTTTTTGGTCACAGTAATGAAGTTGCAAAAAACCAAACCCATTCATTATCATTAGTATTTTTAATTTTATTATTTTGTTTTTTTTACAGAATTTGATATTTGGTAGGCGGACTTTTTTAACGAACTATACATGGAACGTTTTATAGCCCAGTACCAATCCCCTTTACAGCTTTTTGTCAAACCGAATTTGGATTGAATTCATGCATCATAGCAATACGTCAGTCATAGCAATACGTCGTCGCCATATCGCAACGTCGCTTCCCGCAACAGATCAGCGAAGTTAAGCGACGTCGGAACTGTTTAGTTGTTGAATAGGAGGCCGTCCTCTACGCTCAAAAGATGTATCAACTCGTGGTTCGGATTCTACGTTAAGCTGCAGGTCCCCTCTGTCATATGACTGTTGACACAGTCAAAATAAAACCTTCTAAATTTAGAACTTATAACTTCTTTTAGAGGTTGCATTCTAGGGCAAGTTTTTCCTTCTCTTGGGTATGAAAACTTCTTGTCAGATGATAGAATAACTTCTTGT
The DNA here is from genome assembly GCA_023014485.1 of Bathynomus jamesi. Classification (NCBI taxonomy): domain Eukaryota; kingdom Metazoa; phylum Arthropoda; class Malacostraca; order Isopoda; family Cirolanidae; genus Bathynomus; species Bathynomus jamesi. The sequence continues at coordinate 619,510 of JAJOZX010002467.1, read as the reverse complement.
AATGATACGTAACTTCTTTAGAAAGAAGAAATGGTCTTCAAAACTTCTTTTCGGAAGGATATGAGACAATAGAAGATTATATTTCTTTGTATAGAAGGTTGTGGATAGATTTTGTTTTTTTGTGTATACGGCGTCTAAATCATGCACTGAACAGCGACTTCATCACTCATTTAACAAGCGACATCATGCGAACGAAGATCATGCGACATCATGCGAACGAATTTTGAATTATAAAGGGGTTAACTGGTAATTATCAGGAAAAATAATCGTTTTGGGGGTAAAATTTGGACCCATGAACCTGAAGATATGTAGCTATTAGGTAAGTAATTGCTGGTCTAAGGAATCTCCCATATATATATATATTATATAATATATATATATATATAGAGAGAGAGAGAGAGAGAGAGAGAGAGAGAGAGAGAGAGAGGGGGGGGTACTTACAGTAGAAAGCAATGACGGTCCAGTTAAGTACTTTGAACCAATTATTGGGAATTGGGTGAAGATCACTCCAGAATTGCAGTGTATATATATATATATAGATATATTATAGTGGGAATGAACTCAGAATGGTTACCCTGAGTTTTTTATGATACACACAGACCGTGCATGGAGCAAGAACTCTTCTGGGATAATTAAATCCACTATAGTCCGAATAAGAACGGTAAATGACAAATACCATAGTTTTCTTTTTCATGATGCAAGCCCGACGTGGGCAACGGTCTCTCGCAAAGAGGTCCCATAAATATAGCTTCCCTCACCAGCTATCTGCAAAGCAGACAGGATCCAGCTTTGGAACATGGATCTAGGGTTTAAAGCAGCCTAGCCCCACTACATTTAGAACCTCAATATAAGTAAAAGACTCGTTGCATTCACGTCGGATTGAATAAATCAAAGAAAAAGGGGTAACTATTATATTTTTAGCCAAAACCAAAACTTAAACCTCAACTGGCAGAATTGAGCGTCCACTTTTCAAGGCACATAACATGTCCGTTTCATGATGGGAATGAACTCAGAATGGTTCCCTGAGTTTTTTATGATACACACAGACCGTGCATGGAACAAGGAACTCTTCTGGGATAATTATTCGGACTATAGTGGATTTAATTATCCCAGAAGAGTTCCTTGTTCCATGCACGGTTTGTATGTATCATAAAAAACTCAGGGAACCATTCTGAGTTCATTCCCATCATGAAACGGACATGTTATGTGCCTTGAAAAGTGGACGCTCAATTCTGCCAGTTGAGGTTTAAGTTTTTGTTTTGGCTAAAAATATAATAGTTACCCCTTTTTCTTTGATTTATTCAATCCGACGTGAATGCAACGAGTCTTTTACTTATATTGAGGTTCTAAATGTAGTGGGGCTAGGCTGCTTTAAACCCTAGATCCATGTCCCAAAGCTGGATCCTGTCTGCTTTGCAGATAGCTGGTGAGGGAAAGCTATATTTATGGGACCTCTTTGCGAGAGACCCGTTGCCCACGTCGGGCTTGCATCATGAAAAAGAAAAACTATGGTATTTGTCATTTACCATTACTTATTCGGACTATAGTGGATTTAATTATCCCAGAAGAGTTCCTTGTTCCATGCACGGTCTGTGTGTATCATATATATATATATATATATATATATATATATATATATATATATATATGGCCCCCTCCTTCCTGCATAAAATAATATATATATATATATATATAAAAGATTAATATTGCTACTTTCCCCTATAATATCCATTGGGAACTCCCCTCATTCTCGATTCCTGCTGTCAGTATCGGAGTAGTAAAAATGACAGCAAAACATTCATACGCATTTACAGAAAACATTTTATGGATGAGTATTTTCTCGTGGCATTAATTTTTTATTTTAATGTTCTTTCGTGCTGCTTTGCTTTCGAATTTACACCTTATTTTTGAGGAACTGCTCAATGAGGTATAATGAAGGTAAATGAATGAGAGGGGAAAGATGAATTAATGAAAGGGGAACGATATAAAAAATTATAAATGCTATAAGAG
>JAJOZX010002467.1:587500-605000 GCA_023014485.1 Bathynomus jamesi | reverse complement strand
TGTGACGAGAAGTTACAAATGTGATGAGAAAAGAATGATTGGGGGGGGGAACATTTATCACTGTCGTATGTACATTTTACATACACAGACAATCAAATGCTCACCAAAGCACAAAAAAAATCTTTATTATAATAAGTATTGATTCTGCTTTGCTGGGTATACTGTATATATATATATGTGTGTATATATATATATATATACACACACACAGTATTTCTGATGCAAAGAAATCAAAATAGAAATATTATTAACGCTCTTTCGACCATTCTACTTGCACGAAAACCCACATATTTAACTAGCTTACTAGTTTCGCTAATTAGATTAAAGTTTTTTACCTTGTTAATATATCTATATCTATATCTATCCATCTATCTATCTATCCATCTATCCATCCATCTATCTCTCAATCTATCAATCTATCAATATATATATATGGACGATTTACTTGCACGGAAATTATACGCTTATATATATATATATTTTATGATACGATATTGATAATGACAGTGTTTATTGGCAAGAGACAAAGCCCATTAAAAACCCAATATACTATATATATATATATATATGAATGCAATGACTTTAAATTCTCTTCTTTTTTAATATCTCTATTCATTTTATTGGATCACATTAAATGAGATATATTGACAATTTCAATTGAATTCATTATTCGTTCTCGAGTGTAACCAATTTGGGAAAATGAATATTGTAACGTAATTTTCATTCAATAAGACACGAATGGCTTATTCGTACGTTCCTACTTGGGACGATTTGTCGGTTCCTATATAGCGATAGCTCGTAAAGCGTAATATAGCAAACGCTTCTATAATTTATATACACGAGTCTCGCTTTCTTTTTTTTTTTTTTTTTTCTTTTTTTTAGACATTTTCCGAGAAATGTTGAGTTCACCTTTCGAAAGTTCAACCTTCGCTTTCCTTTCGAGGAAAATGAATAATATATGAAGGAATTTCCAATCTTTGTTCATACAGAGAGAATAGAGACTTTCCGCCATATTCTCAAAGTAGAAATATTAACTTCTATTTTCTCAAATCGCTAAAAAGGAAGTTTTGTTGTAATGTTATAATGTTTCAGACCAACAAAGATTTTAGGATCCACTCATGGCTGGTTTACCTAACTGTGTTTGTAATTGTGTATTGCGCGTGTCCTCCGTGGTGGCGGAGGGAACCTACAATTTTATTTGGGTTCCGAACCGCAAAGCCTTAATTTTACTACCTTAAACTATACCTAATCTATCAACATATGCGTATAATCGATTTTTAAACATGTTTATAGACGTGCTACTAATTACTTCTACCGGCAAACTATTCCACCTATTTACTATTCTATGCGTAAAAAATTTTTGCCAACTGTTGTCTCCAACCTTCTACTTGTCAACTTACACCCGTTATTTCTTGTCCTATTATATTGAGATATTTCGAAAAAGCTATCTCTATCTACGTTATCAAACCCATTCATAATTTTAAAAACCTGGATTAGATCACCCGTTAGCCTCCTAATCTCGAGTGTTGTCAATTTTAACTCTTTAAGCCTATCCTCGTACGACTTCGACCAAAGCGACGGAATCATCTTAGTTGCTCGTCTTTGAACTCTTTCGATTTTGTCTATATCTTTGCGCATATGCGGATTCCAAAATTGGATCGCGTACTCCAAATAGGGTCTAACTAATGATTTATAAAGAGGAACAAAATTCCTAGCTATAAAACCTAGCACATTGTTCGCTTTAATGACCGCTGATGTACTTTGTTTCGCCACTTTTAAATCACCAGTGACTATAACTCCTAAATCTTTTTCCTGTTCTACGCTTGTTAACTCTTTCCCTGACATACTATACGCAAAATTACCGTTACGCGAGCCTATGTGTAAAATTTTGCACTTATCGACGTTAAATCTCATTTGCCATGTGACTGACTAATCAACGATTTTATTCAGATCTTCCTGGATTTTCCCTCTAACTTCGTCATTAATCGCCCTACCACCCAACTTCGTGTCATCCGCAAACTTTGAAACTGTACTGACTAGGCCGACATCTAAGGCCATTTCTTCTATCTAAAGATGTTAAGTATCGTTAAAAGAAGTATCTCATCTGACAAGAAGAAGCTTTGCTACCCAAAAGAAGAAAAAACTTACCTTGTAGAATGCACCCTCAGAAAGAAGTTTTAAGTTCTAATTTAAAAAGGTTTTAGTTTGAGTGTACATATAATCGTTTTTGTTTAATGGATGAGATGAGAAATTATATATATCTATATATATATATATATATATATATATATATATAATCTATATATATATATATATATATTATATATATATATATATATATATATATACAATACTGTATATATTAAACGTGGTGCTCATATTATTCGTACAGAGAAATATTTCAGTTATATTCGTCCGTATCTTTCGTACCATTCATACGATAGTTATAAAAATGTTATCGTTCGTTGAAATTATTTAAGAAGTAAAAAGTTCAGTTCATTGAAACATATACCGTAAAATATCAAATAATTCCAGTGTCTCCGAGGAACTGATACAATGAGCAAACCAACCAAAGCTTTCGACGACCTTTTCAAATCTTAAAATTCTCTTAATATTACAATGAACGGTGCAGCTAACAAAAGTACTGAAATAACCAATTTACTAAATACGTTTAGTCAAAGATAAAACCAAGAAATTATTTTAAGAAAAGTCTGTATACTGTTTGTACGCTATTGAAGAATATGTTTCTCTTTGACTGTTTGTTGACCGTGTCTTTAATTTAGTGGTACAGACCTTTGCGTGTATGAGCACACAATACGAAGTGTGAATAAGTACGAGTGTGACATCATACCAAATATGATATATTTAAACTTAAAAGACAGGTATGCAGGAGACAATTTTTTTTTGTTGGTGGCGGGGGACCTTTATTTACGAACTAGCTGTTTCGATCGATTTGGGCTACATGTCGTGGCCGTGTCACACCGTCGCTTCCCGTTTTATCAGCGAGGTTAAGCGACGTTGGGTCTGTTCAGTAGCTGGATGGGTGACCTTCCTCTCGCGTTTAGATGATGTGTTTCGGATGAAACGTATCCAACGTTATTGTTATTATTATGATTATTATTATGCGTGCAAGGAAGGAAGTTCGTATATCCGATGATGGAGTCAGTTTAGCTTCTGAAGTTCCTTTCAAATTATCGCTCTTGAAAAATTAAAAAAAACCAAAAGACTGACAAGAAATCGGTATCTTATCAAATGATAAAAGCTATTTCTTCCATTATGACCTCGTGCATGTAATTAAATATGATTGTGTTATTATATCAGGTTATTAATAATAATAATAATAAATAATAATAATAATAATAATACAGGGTGTCCCGTAAGTCTGGACCCATAGGGCAAAATTAATAAATTACAAAATAGTCCAAAAATTTATTACATAATCTGTTCAAAGTGTCCGCGTTGTGTCAAACACATAGTTGAAGACGCAATCCACTGCTCGACAGCACTTTCTGAATCACAGTCGCAGAAATTTCTTGACACGCCTCCACAATGCGTGCTTTAAGGTGGAAAATGTTCTGATTTTGACCTCGTACACTTGGCTTTCAAGTGGCCCCACAAATAAAAATCCCAGAGGAGTAAGATCAGGGCTCCTTGGTGGAAACTCAACATGTCCTCGTCGTCCAATCCAGTGTTTCTGGAAACTGTGTGGTAAGGTAATTTCTAACAGTCGTGGCGTATGCGGAGGGGCGCCATCCTGCTGAAACACTCCGGGTAGTCGCCTGCTGGGTTCAACATGCTTGGAAATGCTTCCTCCTGCAACATCTTGAGGTACGTGTCACCGTTACCGTCACGTCAAAGAAGAAGGACCAACGATTCTGTCTTTCCATATCCCACACCAAACCATGAGGGCGTTGGCACCTTGTTCCTTGGAAGGATCAAACCAATGAGGATTTGTTGGTGACCAGTATCGAGTGTTCTGACGGTTGACTTCCCCAGAAACTAAAAGTTCGCTTCATCAGAGAAAAGAATTTTTGATGGAACGTCTCATCACTCACGCATTGTTCTCTGCCCATTCGCAAAACTGAACTCGCCTATCAGGATCATCTTCACTTAAAACGCTGATGGAGTTGCAGTTGTAGGATGCCAGTGATGAAGTTTCAAGATGCGGTGGATGCTACTCTTGGAGATCCCAGTTTCGCTGGACATGGTCGAAGTGACTTCTTGGGACTGACAGCGAAGCTAGCCAAGCATTGGTACTGGTTTCGTCTCCGTAACAGTCCTTGAAGCCTCTGCGAGGCTTGTCAGCTACGGATCCAGTTTCTTAAATTTGGCTATCAACTTGCCAACACATCTGTGTGTGATTGGTGCGCGTCTGGATGCATATTGTTGAATTCTTCGGCAATTTCCCGGTGACTGCGGGTCCCGACCACCAAAATAACTTGAACTCTCTCCTCTCTAGTCAGTGACATGGTTTACCTGCAACATAATAAAAAAATATATTATAAATCCCTATGGGTCCAGACTTATGGGACACCCTGTACATACATACATACATACTCCCAAAAGTAAAAAAAATTAAATTTAGAACTTATGACTTCTTTTTGAGGGTTCATTCTAGGGAAAGGGTTTTTTCTTTTGGTATCAAAGCTTCTCGTAAAAAGATATAGTAACTTCTTTTAACGATGCGTAACTTCTTTAGAAAGAAGAAATGGTCTTCAAAACTTCTTTTTGAGTGATTTGAGACAAAAGAAGATAATATTTCTCTGCATAGAAGGTTTTGAGGAAAGTCTTTATTTTCTACGTACATACATAAATACATCATCCAAAATCTCGCTTCCTTCGATTGAGTTGGGGAGAGCAGTCAGATGTGCTCGGATATATGTAGAATATAGAGTAGACGGTGAGGATATAGAAGAAAAATTGTAGGAACCAAAACATACACATTCATTCACACCGGTATCCTGGTGGACCAACACCCCTCCCCTGCCTTCCTCAACTACATGGCTAAATTCTACTACCTGCGGCGTTTCATACGCCATATGTGGCAGTGTTTCCAGGCTTTGTAAAAGAGACAGAGAGAGAAACAGAGACAGAGACAGAGAGAGAGAGACTTTCATACCTCTAATAAACCTCCTCTATTGCAACCTACTTGCAACTACTTCTCGTGCATCGCCTAGATCAAATCCACCACACTTCCTCCCCCAGCGGTGTAACTGCAGTAAAAAAATTGTGGGGGAGGGGGACGAACACAATCCTATTGTTAGAAGCACTCATTAACTGTGGGAGTAATTATAAAAGTTGTCCCCCGCCCCCAGCTTATATAATGGGTGTATATATAATATATATTTATATTATATAATATATATATATATATATATATATTATATATTATATATATATATATATATATATATTATATATATATATATATATATACACACACACACACACACACACACAGAGCATTATAGAGCGGTACTTTCAATAACAGTTAAATCTTTAATGTCTATATATCTATTTTTTAAGCAGGAAAGGGAGGCAAGGGCGACCCGGCAATATACCCCCCCCCCCCCCCCCCCCCCCCCCCCCCCCCACCCCCCCCCCACCCCCCCCCCCCCAATAGAAAGAAGATAGTTAAACTAAACATTTTTTTTAGAATTTTATTCTTCATTTTTTTTTTTAAATTTTAAAAAGATTATGTAGTGTGTAAGGTGCATGTATGTTTGGTGAGGAATAAAGGGAAAAGTGTGTATTTGAGAATATGATGGACTGCTTACAGGGTACATGAGGTACATAAAAAGATCAGCTAAGGAAGACAGTGACAGGAGAAATGGAAGTTCCAGCACTTCCTATCTTCTGCCTTACGTCGCCGCCAGGAATACTTCCCTGGTCAATATATATTATATATATATATTAGGGTGACACTTATTTTCGAAAGTTTGAATTTTTATCGGGACGGGCGCGTTTCTGGTTCCATTTTGTCAAAAAATATCGTGTGTAAAATATTTTTGAAATAAAACAATATTTAGAACTGCCTCAATACGGTCAAAGTTTGTATATTTTCTCGAAAAGTTGAAATTTTAGATCATGATGTTCTATGCCTCTAGCAAATAAAATATCACTTCTAGTTTGTTCAAGCTACTAATCTTGACCTAAAACATATAACTAACTTGACTCATACTTTCAACTCTAGGTCCCCTCAACTCGAGTATTAGCCCCTCAAGGGGGGGGGGGGTATCATGGGCGCCCATCTCCCTCTCATTGTTGCCTACTTTGCAGAGGTCACGGTGGACTTGCGGGCGGTTGGGAAGTCACAGCGGTGCTTCTCGACCACTTGTAAGAGGAACTGCCTTTGGTTCTTCACTCTTGGTAAGGGCCAGGTTGAAAGACTGCATCAACGCCACCCCGCGCTCCGCGAAGTCATTGACAACTTGAAGGGCCTGGACTCGGCGGGATGCGGCGATGAAGGCTGGGTCCGTCCGCCACTCCTCCGGATCCTGAGCAGGAAGGCGGTGCTGATGTCCAGAACCTTGAAGAACTCCTTTGATGTAGTCGTTGTGAACTTGGCCAATGTATTGTTGGCGATTGAGGCGGTGGACAGGTCCACATTGATACGCCGCGGGGGATCCTCCGATCCTTCCTCTTCTTCCATCGCTTTAATCATCTCCCGCTTTGTCGCCAAGTCGATACCCTCGTCGAAGATGGCCAGGGTGACGAGGCGCTCGCTCAAGTACCATAGGTGCCTGGCGAAGACTGTCGCCGTCGCCTTGGCCACCGCTGAGTCCGGATAATAGACGAGGGCCTTGAGCAGCGCGAGGTCCGCGGCTGGGACCGTTGCCGGGAGCGGCGCTTTGTACCAGGCCGTCACGTAGATGGACACGGCGAAGATGGTGAATCGCCGGATTCCAGCAACTTCGCCTGACGACATCTGAAACTGTTCCGGAACAGGAACAGTTTGATGGCATAGATGACTTTTGCCATCCAGCGCGCGCGATGGAAGGCGCCGGGACGAGCGAACCGGGCACCCCGCTTGTTCGGACCGCCCAGCACAATTACAGAGAGCTCCAGAAGTTCCCTGTAGTCATCACGTGGATGTTGACCGTCGAGGAGGCGGCTGAATTCGATCAGCAGGTCGTCGCGGGCGTCCTTCAGGTGCTGCGGCATGGTTCCATCCTCGAAGGGCTTCGCTTTGGTTTGATCGATGAAGTCCCACTGGGCGGCGAATCGTTTGAACAGGAGGATGTCAGGACCAGTAGAGGGACCGAGGCACGCCGTGAATGCCTTCTCGCACACCAGTTCGTGGATGTGGTGGCGGCAAGCCAAATGAAGCACTGTCTTCTCGAGTTTCTGCTCAATGATATAGCAAGCTCCTCCTGAGAGTCCTGTGTTTGAGGCGGTGGTGTCAAAAGAGAGGGCACAGATCCGTCCCTTGATGTCCCAATCCTCGAGGGCAGAGAGGACGGCTTCCGCCATGGCGCGGCCGGTGCCGTCGGGGAGGCTGGGCACAGCCAGAAGCTTGTCGACGTTCTCCCAGACACCAGAACTGGAAGGCGATCTTCAGCAGGGCCTCCGTCAGCCGCTGGTACGATTTTCCCGTCCCAGTGAACGGTCAGCGGCACAGTAGGATGGAAGGCTGCCTTCATTTCCGCTGCTGCCATAGCACGGAACTTTGCTCGGTCGCGGCGGGAGGATTCGCGGTTCAAGACCAGCTCCTCAGGGTCGTGGCCCAAGCTCCTCGCAGCCGCCGACAGCAAAAAAACACCTTCTCGGTCGGTAAGTTTCGTCCGATCCATCGCTGCGGAGAGATCAGGGGTGATCATCTTTTTCGACGCGCGGAATCGCTTGGGTGGTAAAGGGGTCGTAGATGCTTCTGCATTCGACGTGGACGGGCCCGGGAGAGAGAGCTCTTCCTCTTCTTCTCGGCGACGACGCCGTGTCGGTGACCGAGTCGGGCTGCTTGCACCTGAGCTGGAGCTCGATGCCAGTTCGACGAGTTCTTCTCGGCTCTCTCTGTTCGCCCTTTCATCATCTTGCCGGCGGCTCCTTTCCGCTTCCTGTCTCCTCGCACGCTCCTCCTCAGTGTGCAGCGTCATGTCACGTGTGGAGGAGATGCGGCCGCGCCGCACCTCGGCCCTTTGTCCCGTCAGGAACTCCCTGTCCTCTTCGATTGTGATCATCGACATCGCCTGTTCGTGTGCGATGTCGAAGAGGCGGTCAAGGGATGAGAGGAACTCGGCCTCGTTCCTGATTTGGGTCACAGTGCGCCGTTTCGAGTTCTTGTTCAGAGCCCGCCACTTCTCGTACATTCGGAGAACCTTGTCCCTTGCGCGTTGATCTTTCTGCGTAGGAATACGGGACCGCTCCCAGATTTCCTTGACTGCGGTCACTGTCTCAGCGGCTGCTTCCTTGATCGGCTTCTTGACGTCAAGGTGAAGGTGGAAAAAGTACTGAAGCGCCTGCTTTCCCGTAGGCAGCATGCTTCCTGTGATGCTGTGGTCCACGGTCCCCAGGAGATAGACTGCTGTTTTAGATCTTGTTGCCGAAGCCATCACGTCGTTTCAGAACTCACTGAAAAAGAGAATGAAACACTGTTAGTGTTGGCAAAACTCGTCCCAACCCATTTTCTACTTAGAATAACATGTTCTTTCGCCTGTATCAATATTTGGATAAACTCGTGTTACACCCTGTATAATACCTCATTTTAGTCTTCTGTACACCAGTGCGGAAGACTAAACCAACGACTCTGACCGTCCGTCTGTCTGTCTGTTATCATTTTTCAACTCAGAAACTACAGCAGCTATCGAAACGAAAACTGACATGATAACAGAACGCCATGAGTACTTTTCGACAAAAAGTATAAACTTTGACCTCGTTGAGGCAGTTCTAATTATTATTTTATTTCAAAAATATTTTACACACAATGTTTTTAGACGGAATGACACCAGAAATGCGCCCGTCCTGATAGAAATTCCCAAAAATGAAAAACACCCCAAATAAGTGGCACCCTATATATATATATATATATATGTGTGTGTGGAAACTGATTATGTATAATTGTGTCTTTTGTATAGGTTTGACTCTTGGCTGTTTCACGCTTGGCAGGAAAGTTCCATGTGGCTTTTGACTTCACTTATCGCATAACCGTTCGTTGTTAAAAGTCTAATAGTGGGAAATCATGCAAAATGTCTTCTATACGTTCCATTCAGTGACGTGAAACTTTCTTATTTCAGGTCAGGAAATATAATTAAGATTTTCCAAATTTTATTTTTTTAATTATCTGTTCGGAAAATCTCTTTTTTTTCTTTTTTTCTTTAATGAAGACTTATTATTGAATATTTTGCGACAAAGAATTTTCTTTGAAGTGCGAACACACTAAAGTTTTGAAATAAATGTGTTGTAATACTGATAAAGAAAAGATTTGTAACACATACGCACACGCACACGTGCGCGCACACATATATATATAATGTTATAATGTTTCAGACCAACAAAGACCCTAGAATCCACTCATGGCTGGTCTACCTAACTGTGTTTGTAATTGTGTATTGCGCGTGCCCTCCGTGGTGGCGGAGGGTACCTACAATTTTACGTGGGTTCCGAACCACAAAGCCTTAATTTTACTACCTTAAACTATACCCAATCTATCAACATATACGTCTAATCGATTTTTAAAAATGTTTATAGACGTGCTACTAATTAATTCTACCGGCAAACTATTCCAGCTATTTACTATTCTATGCGTAAAAAAATTTTTGGCAATTGCTGTCTCGAACCTTCTACTAGTCAGCTTACACCCGTTGTTTCTAGTTCTATTATATTGTGCTATTTCGAAAAAGCTATATCTGTTTACGTTATTGAACCCATTCATAATTTTAAAAACCTGGATTAGATCACCCCTTAGCCTCCTAGTCTCGAGTGTAGTCAATTTTAACTCTTTAAGCCTATCCTCGTACGACTTGACATGAGCGACGGAATGATCTTAGTTGCTCGTCTTTGAACTCTTCCAATTTTATCTATATCTTTGCGCATCTGCGGATTCCAAATTGGATCGCGTACTCCGAATGGGGTCTAAGTAATGATTTATAAAGAGGAACAATAATATCGCGCGATTTGTACTCAAAATTCCTAGCTATAAAACCTAGCATATTGTTCGCTTTATTGACTGCTGATGTACTTTGTTTCGCTACTTTTAAATCACCAGTGACTATAACTCCTAAATCTTTATCCTGCTTTACGCTTGACAACTCCTTCCCTGACGTACTATACACAAAAGTACCGTTACGCGAGCCTATATGTAAAAGTTTGCACTTATCAACGTTAAATCTCATTTGCCATGTGACTGACCAATCTACGACTTTATTCAGATCTTCCTGGATTTTACGTCTATCTTCGTCATTAATCGCCCTACCACCCAACTTCGTGTCATCCGCAAACTTTGAAACTGTACTGACTTGGCCGACACCTAAATCGTTAATATATATAAGAAAAAGCAAGGGGCCCAATAGAGATCCCTGAGGAACGCCGCTCGCTACATTAGCCCAAGACGACTCCGCTCCATCAACGACCATCCTCTGTTTCCTACCTCGCAACCACTCTTCTGTCCAATTTATTACTACACCCCTGATTCCATGAGTCTTAGTGCGGTACAGTGTCAAACTCCTTTCGAAAATCCAAATACATTACATCTACTGCCTGATGACTATCATAAACTTCAACCACGCTTTGGAAAAATTCTAAAAGATTAGTTAAGCAAAATTTGTTTCGCCTAAAACCGTGCTGCGTATTTCTAATCAAGTTATGCAATTCTAAGTATGCAATACTGTATATTTATATATATATATATATATATATATATATATATATATATATATATATATATATATGGGGAAAGTTTCTGATTTATTTATCTGTTACGCATTTCACACTTCACAATTTTTTCCAGCAAAATTATATATATATATATATATATATATATATATATATATGTTACACACAGACCTAACATGGAACAAGGAACTCTTTTGGGAAAATTAAATCTATTATAGTCCGAATAAGTAATAGTAAATGACAAATACTAAAGTTTTTCTCTTTCATGATGGAAGCCCATCGCGGGCAACGGGTTATCGTTCCATGGAAGGTCTGTGTATAACAGAGGGGTTTCTCAGGGGACTATTCTGAATTGTAACATATATACTGTATATATATATATATATATATATATATATATATATATATATATATATATATATGTTGCAAGGAATCTGTGTAACTAGGGATTTCATGAAATCCCTAAAATATTCAGGGATTTCATATAAGGTTAAGTCATGATATTTTCGTTAGTTTTAACAAAAATATCACGACTTAACCTAAACAATCGTCAAGGGCGTACAGTTGACCTAACCCAGCCATTCAATAATTTTCCCGAAGGTTTAACGAAAATATTACGACTTTACCTTACATGAAATCCCTGAACATTTAGCGATTTCATGAAATCCCTACTTACATCGATTCCCTGCAACATAATATATATATATATATATATATATATATATATATATAATATATATATATATATATATATATATATATATATATAAATTGTTCCCGGAAATAATCTTTTGATCTTGCAAACGTCTTAAAGTAAATACGAAATAGAATTTAAAATAATAAATATTAAAATTTTTAATTAAATTTCAAATTTTGATCGAGTGAAAAACTTTGAATATTCGTTGGAAAAGAAAAAACAAAAGAAAAGATGAAAGAGTAGCTATTAGAATAATTAAAGATAACAAATTTAAGGCACTGTGTTGAATATGTCTTCAGAAAAGTCGTGTTTTAATGAAATTTCTCTCTCTCTCTCTCTCTATCTTATATATATATATATATATATATGCATGCACTTTATAGTGTACGTATGTATATATATGTATATGTTCATGGATGTACCTTTAATATAAACTCTTTAATGTAGACAAAATTAAGTTAAACATTATTAAAAATTATTAAAAATTTACTGGATGACGGTTGAAATATTTCAAATGATATAAAAAATAAAAAGAAACGCGGTGCTTCCCAGAGGAAAATTCAATTAGCGGCTTGTATTAAATGCTTAAAATTCAAATATTTAATGTAAAATGTTAATTTCGCATATATATATATATATATATATATATACAGGGTGGGCCGTAAGTTTCCATACATAGGAAAATTTAAACGTTTGTTTTTATGTTTCAGATACCCTAAGAATATGCGTTTGTAAGATCTTGTTTACTGATGAAGCAAATTTTTACGTCAATGGAGAGGGTAATCGGCAAAACATACGTTATTGGAGTAATGCTAACCCTAACTGGCTGAGTCCGACGAAGATGCAAGGTGCCGGTAAAGTGATGGTGTGGGCCGGGATATGGGGTGACAGAATTATTGGACCAATTTGTCAGTGGAAATCTTAATGCCGAAAGGTATCTTAACATGTTGCAAGAAGAGATTTTCCCATCCCTGCTAAACGAGGAAGGTAACTTCCCAGTTTACTTCCAGCAAGATGGAGCTCCACCTCATTAGGGTCTTCACGTGCGTCGGTATTTGGATCAGCAGTTTCCGGATGCTTGGATTGGTCGGCGTGGTCCTGTGGAGTGGCCTCCCAGATCCCCAGATCTCACCCCCTTGATTTCTATCTTTGGGGGCACTTGAAGGCCATGGTGTATCAGGAAAAGATACGAAACATAAATCATCTAAAGGAACGTATCACCAACGCCATTACAAGCATAACGTCAACTGTGCTAATGCGTGTTCATCAACAGTGGGGAACACGTATTGAAATGTGTTTCAAAACAATGGCAACCATGTAGAGCATATTATATAAATAAAAATGGTTGTCCATAAAAAAATGTTTATTTTTCCTATGTATGGAAACTTACGGCCCACCCTGTGTATATATATTATATAATTATATATATATATATATATATATATATATATATATATATATATATATATATAAAACCACATTTCGGAAATGTGAAATATACTATATAATCCTTAATTCGAACGTCATCATTATCATTATATTATCATTATCATCATCATCATCATCATCTCGTCATCATCTTCATCCTCTTTATTGTCATCGTCATCATCCTCATAACTTTTATCATTTTGGCGAAGGAATATTATAATGAGTGAAATCTCAATATTCTTGAAAGCTTTCGAGTTTGGATGTCAAACGTTTACTTAACGACAACTTATCTAACGTCCGTATAACGTCTTAAACATAATTTACACGTATATCCTCAGACTCTGTAACGAGAGAGAGAGAGAGAGAGAGAGAGAGAGAGAGAGAGAGAGAGAGAGAGAGAGAGAGAGAGAGTTATAAGGACAAGAGGAAGCCTCAAAGACCTATCGGTCCACTCGGGGAGTTTCCCGTTATTAAACTGTTAATTTTTTAACTATTCCAGCAGTAATAGAAAACTGGATAGAAAAGTATAAGGCTCTCTCCCTGGGGTTTTTTCTTTTGTGTATTTTAGGTGTATTATACATGCAAAATTTCAAAAATACACCTTGGAATTTGAATCAACACGTACTATTACATCTAAATAATAATTGATAAGATTAAAGAATTATCACAAAACAAATTCAGCCTCCGCGTAAAATCTTTTATTAAAAAAAAATAGGTACTTACGTATTATCGGGACTACCAAACTGTTTATTATGTATTTTTGCTCGCGTCATTTTCGTTTAAACTAACGAAAATATCACAACTTAACCTAACCAATCATCAAGGGCGTACATCTGACCTAACCGGGCATTTAGTTGACCTAACCGGGCATTCAGTTGACCTAACCGGGCATTTTCCGTTTCATTTTGTTTTTCGTAGCTAACCTACAGTAACCTAAGTTAATTGAACGCCCGGTTAGGTCAACTGAATGCCCAGTTAGGTCAACTGAATGCCCGGTTAGGTCAACTGTACGCTCTTGATGATTGGTTAGGTTAAGTTGTGATATTTTCGTTAGTTTAAACGAAAATGACGAGAGCAAAAATACATAATAAACAGTTTGGTAGTCCCGATAATACGTAAGTACCAAAAAATATATATAAAATAATACAATAAATTTTCCAATAAAACGTGTAATTGCTGGCATTATAAATTAAAATTAGACATAATTAATGAAGTCCTAGGCTAAGCTAGTTAACCTTTTTTAATTTGTATAAACCTCACTTTATATTTCGTATTAAAAAATATACAAATATTTAACCAAAAATTCAAACAAAACATTTTACATCTCATAAAATAAAGACAATAAATATATCCCGAGGCTATTAACAATATATTTTAAATAGGACTAGCAATAATATATTTTATAGCAAAATATTAAAAAAAATATATTTTTATTTCAACATGTAACGAAAAATGTAATTGCATTAATGTAATTGCAAACTTATTTATGTAAATAATTAAATAATTAAAGTTATATAGTCAATATCCAATAGCTAAAAGAAAATAAGATAGTTGATATTAGTTGATATTAATGTTTTAATATATATATATATATATATATATATAATGATACATCTATGATTTTGAAAATACACCTAAAATTTGAAACATTAGGTGTATCATACATCCAGACATTTTTGAAAAAAAAACCAGCTCTCTCTCCTCACCCTCCGCTCCCTCCCTGCCAGAGGCGGGTACGGAAAAAGGTTGAAAAAAATATCTTGACCCTGGAAAAGTAGCCAAGGAAATTGTATAGGAAAGAGGAAAATATATATAAGCTAGCTTTAAAATTACGCCATGCACACAAAGATCGTACACTAGATAGCACCGCTGCATAAACTAACCAATAATATACTTGTGCCGATCGCACATCAACTATTTGGTATCGTCACGAAACAAGAATTAAGAACAGAAATCAGGTTTTCCACGCCATGCCCTCACTCGTCACGTGTATTCTGCCAACAAAAAAAATTGTGTTGGCAGAAATGCACCTCTACCTTACCTAATCCATGCTATGAATTTTTTATTATTTTTTCTTTTTGTTATGAAATTGTTTCTACAAAATATTTTGCTACTCTATTTTTATACATTAACAAGGCATGAAAGTGTGTGAGTGTGTTTTCTGTAATTGGATGTCTGTCCCGTGCATGTGTCTGCCAACTCTTCGAATGTCGCCGAGTTTAAACTTGGGTCTCTCGCCGTGAGAGGTATTTATGCAGTAGGTAATGTATTGAGTCGTTCATACTTCGCGGTGTTGTGCCACCATGAGAGTAAAGAAAATCTCTTTCTGGCGAGGAATATCAGTTAGACAGACAGACAGACAGACAAATAGGCAGCGGATGAACGACAAATAAAATTCCTTTTTTGCAAATTCGAACTTGGCGAACTACAAAAAAGGTTATCGCTGTGCGGAATTACAATTTCCTGAGAATACAAAAGCTCTCTCTCTCTCTCTCTCTCTCTCTCTCTCTCTCTCTCTCTCTCTTTCTACGTAAAGGCAAAATTTGCAATGCAAGTGTTTTAACTAATCTGGTTAATTAGACTATGGTATGATCAGATGCCATTGTTGGAAACGAGTTTCAAAGTCATTTTTGACATTCAGCGCAGTTAATTACAATATTCAACTTTGTTTCCAGCTCTTGACAGATTCATCCGGAAGAAGAGAACGGCTTTATAATGTGTAGAATAGGCCAAAACACGTATTTTCAGATTAAATTCATAATGAGGTCACGTAGAGAATAACTTTTTGAGTAATCACAAATTTCCGTAATTAAATCGTACATAAATCACCCGGGGGAGCTTAAAATACGGATTTCGCCATCACCGAAATTGGATTGACATTGGGTACGCAAAACCTACATGAAGGTTATACTATAACGCTCACATCACTTGTGTATGACCTTGAAAGGATTTTAAAACTGGTAAAAATTTATATAAACAAAGTTCAAACTTGAAGTGTTTGTGTGAACTTAAGAATTCTTTTTCTTTTGTTATAAAAATTAGATTTTTGATAATACTGCAGACTTTTTCCACAGACCAGAGGAGCGGGGGCAATGCGGGAGGGGAGGCGTTTTCCCAAACTCATTTTCTTCCATAGCAGAAAATTTACCATATCACCAGCTTCACTATTTTACTATTACTATTATTTACTATTATTACTATTGCCAGTACTGAAGAAGGTTTCATAAGTTTTAATTAGTTTCTAAAAAGACTTCCAAAGTAGTATAGTTCATGGGGGCAGTATAATAAGACCTACAGTGTATACGAGTATAAGTTTATAACCTCTTTGCAGTTCCCTACGTTGGTCTCTCTTCACACGAAGGTCAAGCTGGTGGCCCTGCCTGTAGGCCTAGCTTGGTGGAGGAGAGCATTGCTTTCTCGCGCTCGTCACCGCACATAGCCGGGTACACCCGGCTCATCTGGTACCGTCCTGAGGCAGGCAGCTAGTCTTCTTTTGAAGACTTCAACTTTGACCTCTGTAACGTTCCTGAGGCCCTTTGGAAGTTGGTTAAATAGTCTTGGCCCCCTCACAACCAAACTATTTTCCTTCACTGTTGAAGAGGTCCTTTTCGGGCCTTTAATTTGGAAACACTAGACATTCTGCCTTTCCTATTTTCCAGCATTATTTGGATGGTAATTGGGTTTAGTTTGAGGTTTGGTACCAATTTTTCGATCATTTTCTATATGTAGATTACGGTGTACCTCTCTTTTCTTCCTTCCAGGGAGTACAGATTTAGTTTACGTAGTCTTTCCCAGTAGTTAAGTTCTTTGCAGCCATCAATCCTGGCTGTGAAATGTTTGTGAATTCCTTCTACTTTATTAATTTCCTCCTTTTTATATGGGGACGTCAAGACTGAGCAGTATTCAAGTTTTGGTATGATCAATGTTTTCAGCAGGGGAATCATTACTGTCTTGTCCCTTCTTTTGAATATTCTTAGTACCTGTCCCGCGTTTTGTTTATCGCTATCTGATTTTGTGTTTCGAATTTCGCATCATCGGTCCTTATAACCCCCAAGTCTATCGCTTTCAGTGCTTCTCTGAATTTCCTCTATCTGGAGCATAATATGCAGTTTGTTTAAGTTCCTCATTTCTACCATATCTCAAGAGCTGAAATTTCTCAGTGTTAAATGTCATGTTGTTGTCTTCTGACCCTTTGTATATTTTGTTCGTGTCCCTCCGCAAGGCCTCCACCTCGTTTGCATCGCAGATTTTCTACTGATCTTTGTATTGCCTGCAAAAGATGTTACTATACTGTTGCTGTTTACTTCACTGTCTATGTCTGTTAGCATGGTAATGAATAGGAGTGGAGCCAGTACTGTACCTTGTGGTATTGAGCTGCGTACTTCCGATTCTGATGATAATATACCTTAAATTTTTACGACCTGTAGACGTTCTCTGAGGAAGTTGTAGATCCATTTTTGCACTTTGCCTGTTGTTCCCATATATTTCATTTTATGTGCTATTACACCATGATCACATTTGTCGAAAGCTTTAGCAAAATCAGTGTAT
>JAJOZX010002467.1:562500-582500 GCA_023014485.1 Bathynomus jamesi | reverse complement strand
ACATCTCTGGTGGTAGTGATTGGATGACATCTGTAATTCTTTCCCATATAAGTGTTAATTTTTTTTAAATCACCCTGTATATATATATATATATATATATACAGGGGGCGGGGAAAATAATTTTTTTTATTTTCTAAAAAAAGGTGCCGGTACTGCGTACCGTTGAGTATCTCCAGAAAAAAGCACTGTATATATATATATATAAGTTGTAGAGGAAGTAGTTTTCTTAGGGATCCAACATTTAACGATGAAAAGGATGATCAATGCCCCACATCAACATTATGAAGATTTAATAATAGACGTCTCGGAAGTCAAACCACTGATGATGTGAGTGTGACTTCCGAAACGTGTGATATTACCTCTACATAATATTGACGTGAGTGTTCATCATCTTATATATATATATATATATATATATATAAATAATAGTGTCTTAAACTTCAACATTTTTTCAAGTCTGTTCATACCTTTTCCTTCATTACAAATGAATAAAGGGCGTCAGTGTGCTTGTACCGTGTCCCAATTGAGCTTTTGCTTACAGTTTATGAAAAATAAATGGTAAAAAAAGGTAAAAAAAGAAAAGAATTGTTAAAGAAGTAGAAGAAAAGGACTTTTTATGTTTACCGTCGTTAAAATAATTACACTGCAGTGGAATACGCTTAGGATAATTAACTTTATTAAGGCGTTCTATAGAATAAAGGCAGGGCTCTCTAGAGCATATTATATTCTTTTATATAGACACAGAAATAGATGGATAGATAGAGAGATATATAGATAGATAGAAAGATAGAGAGGGAGAGAGAGATAAGTAAATAAACAGATAGACATAAATATAGACATAAATACAGACATAAATATAGACAGATAAATGTATAGATACCTAGATAAATAAATAAAGAAATAGATAGATAGAGAGATAGATAGATAGCTAACTGAAAAGACACCTAGATAAATAAATAAAGAAATAGACAAATACATAGATAGGTAGACAGATAAACAGATAGATTCATATATAGACAGATAGAGAGATGAACAAATGACTAAAAACTACCTTTTATTTGTGATTCCTTCGTGCAACTCTTCTCGTTAAACTAAGACGCCTCGAGACCTCTCAAAATCTCTGTCCAACTTCTGTGCTGATTCTCAATCAAGAAAAGCAATTAAATTGAATCCATGAAGCCGCAGATGAACTAGGATTTGCCCCGAAAATGTTATGCTTTATATATAGAAGTTATGCTGCAAATTAAATTCAGTCTTCACTAGTAGTAGTAGTACTAGTAGTAGTAGTAGTATCTGGAAACGGTCTGCATGTGAGGTGCACCATTAATTAGGTACACCATTGTTAAATTTGAATCAGACGAAATTCATCTTATCACTATACACTACTTTCACGATAACGTCATATCATACGTTTGCTGCTGGGCGAAAAAACGTTAAAATTTGTTTGAAGCTTATGCGCTTGTTCAGCTCCTGTAAGGAGGACATTGGTGTAAAGCAGTGGTGGCGAACCTATGGCACGCGTGCCCATTTGGGCACGCGATGAAATTTGCCTGGCACGCCTCAGCAAAATGCAATAACGTTGCAATAATGAGTATAAAATAATGGACTTAATGTTTATAATTTTGTGTAATATATATAAACTTTGGTGGGCACGCGAATTTTTTTTATGGTTTACATGTTTTTTTTGGCACGCGACTGTAAAAAGGTTCGCCACCCCTAGTGTAAAGTCATAAGTACGCGAGTTTTACACAAAAACAATATTCAGGGCGTAAACATTCATATCTTATATATATATATATATATTGTATTCAGATTTCAGTGCAAGGTGTACAGAGGTAAATAAATTAAGTTTTGTTAAACTCGTGAATGTATGCTTAAATAGGAAACCTCAATATTATGAATCAGGAGTAAATAGGTAAGAAGATTAATTTATTCAGCTTCTAACAGTATTGAAATAAGTAAGGATTCCTTGGTTAACCTTGGTTTTGCTTCCGCGCGAATTGTTTATTCTGACGAAGGTCAAGCTTATTACTCCACCTTAGACCTACAGTTTAACGTGGAATCCGAACCACGACCCCACCACCAGCCCAGCGTCTTAACCACTAGGCTACCCATTTATCTACCAAACAATTTCTTTATTGTGTAGTTTACTGTAGTAGGATGAACAGTCGAGTTTTGCTGCGTGCCGGCTGCTGTCACCCGGTCTCGATCCTGAGGCCGATGGAATCGTAGTCAGCGACGCAAACCACTACACCACCGAGACCCATCCTCCAATTTTGAAGTTGAAGTTTAAGTATCTCTGTTAATCTTCAAAGTTAACTATTATTAACTTTATGAAATTATCAGAAAGTCGGAAACTCAATGTAAAGCCGCGCTTACAAATATAATTTTAAAATAAATTCGTCAATTTTGTTTGAAGAGAACTTCAAAAGTAAAAAATAAAATAATTTTTTTTTTTTTTTAAATTAACTTCTAAATAATATATATCCATTTTAAATCTTTATTTTTAAATTAATCTTTATTGGAGTTTGCTCCGTATTTCCCATAAAAAATATTGTAATTATGGAAATTAGTTTTCATAAGAGTTAAATACAACTGAAATTATCAATTACTGTACGATAATTATGGAAATTATTTGAGAATTATTTGATAACAATGAAACCTCAATTATGAAACGTCCAGTGTCAGAAACTATTGATAATATTGTCTCTTTCAACTCAATGTTCTTTTTCATTTCAGTCTTCGTCTGAGAATGAGAAATCCGAAAATGGGAAATTCTCATGTAGATCCACTCCCATTCCCAGATAGATAGATAGATAGATAGATAGATAGATAGATAGATAGATATCCGTCCATCGTGCAATTGCGTCACAGTCCTCATTTTACTCTTTCCTAAATCAGGAAACCTTTTTCGTTGCCCCTTTTATTGACTCGGGCTGAAGTAGCCCAGGCTGTGGCCTTACCCGAATAACTTCCTTGGGGGATATGGAACATCGATGTTACCTCTTAACCTTTTCACATATTCGGAATTCTACCTTTGAGTATTCTCATTTGCGGACCGAGAGTAAAAATGGGAATAATATTCAAAGGAAAGGATTGAAAAATACTCACCGTTATAATGATACACACCTACACACACACACACACACAATATATATATATATATATATATATATATATATATATATATTACTTTACTTTTGTTCTTTTGTTGAGTTTGAACGACGGTTCAGGATCGACCTGCGGTCGACCCCTCTGCAGCATCCCGCCTCATTTGCGGGACTTGGTGAAGGAGGGAATTGCTCTCTGATCGCCTCCTGCCCTCGTAGCCAGCCACGCATGGCTGGTCAGGGACTTTGCACAAGAATCTGTCCAGCTGGTTCTTGAAGTTATTCAGGTTGGTGTGCTGGAGATTCCTCACTTCTTTTGGAAGGACATTGAAAAGCTTTGGGCCCCGTATTCTGAGGGTATTTTCCATCCTCGTTTTCATGGCTCCTTGTCCCACCGCAGCTGGGACCGTACAAAATCTGCCTCTTCTCTCATTCCAGTTTGTTTCTATTTCATTTCTGAGGTTAGGGACAGAGCCCTCAAGTATGTTCCATATGTATATTATTGTGTACCGCTCTCGCCTTCTTTCAAGAGAGTAGAGTTCCAGGGATTGTAGTCGAGACCAGTAGTCTTCACCTTCCGTTTCCTCTATCTTAGACGTAAAAGTCCTTTGTATAGCTTCAATGCTCGCAATGTCTCTTTTTCTGTGTGGGCTTGTGAGTACTGAGCAATACTCAATTATTGGTAGGACTAGACTCTTCCATAATTTGAGCATGATGTTTGCTTTTCTGCTGCGGAAGCTCCTCCAGATGATTCCCATTATTTTTCTAGCCGTTGTGATTTTGATTTTATAGTGCTCTCTGAATTCTGCATCCGACGACATTATTACTCCAAGATCCCTGACTTGTGGATTTGGTGTTATCTGTTTGGCTTGCGGAGTTTTGTACCCTTTTTTCTGTAGCTCTTTGTTATTACCATATCTTAGAAGTTGGAATTTTTCTTCGTTGAACTTCATATTGTTGTCTTCTGCCCACTGGAATAATGTTTCAATGTCGTTTTGTAGTTTTCTTACGTCATCTTCGTTCAATATTTCCTTACATATCTTCGTGTCATCTGCGAAGCATGATACAATACTGTCCTTAATATCTGTATCAATATCTGCAATCATTATTATGAACAGCAAGGGAGCTAATACTGTCCCTTGTGGGACAGAGCTCACGACTTCCGAGACTTCCGATTTAACTCCGTTTACCACCACTCTTTGCGTTCTTTGCGTCAAGAAATTAAATATCCACCTTCCTAGCTTTCCAGTAATTCCTGTATCCTTAAGTTTGTGTGCTATGATTCCATGGTCACATTTATCGAAGGCTTTAGCAAAATCAGTATATATTACATCAATGTTTTGTCCTCGACACAATGTTCCTAATATTTTCTCCTGGTGGTCTAGTAGCTGTGACAGGCATGATCTACCCGCCCTGAAGCCATGTTGATTTGGGTTGTACAAGTCTTTTTCTTGTAGGTAGTAGGTAATTTTGGCTCTAATTATGCGTTCAAAACACTTTATAAGGTGTGAGGTGAGAGCCACTGGCCGATAATTTTTGGGCATTGCTCTGTTACCACCTTTAAATAGGGGGGCAATATTCGCGTTCTTTAAGGGGAGTGGAATTTGTCCTGTGTCGAGTGATTTCCTCCATAGTAAGTATAGCGGTTTTGCAATACTCTCTTTGCATTTCTTCAGAAATGTGGCACTCCATGTGTCTGGCCCTGGCGCTGAATTGTCTCGCATCTGTGATAAGGCCGTAATTACATCTCCTTCCGTGAACTCGAAGTCCATTAATAGGTTTGTGCCGGGATTTGTTCTTGGTTGATCCGTTTCAATGTCGAAAAACTCGTCTGGGTTTTCCACTTCCATCTCGGACTTAGGGGTGCTAAACACAGATTTAAATTGTTCCCTAAGCAGTTCACTTATTTCTTTCGGGTCATTTGTGTATTCGGCCTCCCCGTCTATCAACGGTCCAATACTCTCTTTACACTGCATTTTCCTTTTCGCAAAAGTGTAGAAGTATTTTGGGTTATTTTTTATGTTTTCTGCTACCTTGTTTTCCTCCTCGTTTGTCTTATGTATGAATGTTTGCTTTAGGTCCATTTCTATTTCGCCAAGTTTCCTCTCTAGTTTGAGTCTCTTTGCATCAGTTCTGCATCTGTGGAGATGTTTTACGGTTTGTCTTCGTTGCCTGAATAGAGTCCTGATTTTCCTCTCGAGCTTGCTACGTTTTCTTTCCTGTCTCTCTGGAATATGTTTCAGTATTATAGGTTTGGTTTCCGTCTCTATTATACATAGTATTTCTTGTGGAGTCTTCTCGTGTAGTAGCAATTCCCAATTTACCTCCTTTAAATCTTTATTTACGTTTTCCCAATTTACTTTCTTTGAATTTATGTTTAAGCCTTCAAATATTCCATCTGCCTCTCTGGGATGCGTTTTCGGACCTCTAGGTGCTAACTTCAATTGTATATCGATGAGGTTATGGTCGGAGAACTTTGTGTGTTACTTTTTTTATTTATTATTATCTCGTTGTTATTTGTCCACATTAAATCCAAAACGTTCTCCTTTCTCGTGGCTTCACAGATTTCCTGGGTAAGGGCGTAATGTTCCATAATATCTAAAAGCATTGTTGCTTGGGTTCTGTCATCTTTAGTAATGTTGCCATGAAACTTCTCAACATATATAACTTCGTCATTTTTCTTCCATGATATGAATGGGAAATTAAAATCTCCGAAAATTAGAATATTTGTTGCTGGAGTTTCAAGTAATTTTAATATGTTTTCTATTTCATTTGTAGCAAATTGGAATTCACTTTTTGTGGTGTTTGGTGGTCTGTAGATGTTCATAATGGTTAGGTTCAGTTCTTTTACTTCTAATATAATAACTTCAACTGTGCTGTTTGATTTCTTTACCCTCACTTCACATGTGTAAGTGTTTTTCACGTAGATACAACACCCTCCTCCTCGTCTAGCCACTCTATCTGCTCTGTATATGTTGTAGTCCAGCAATGCTATTTCAGTATTCTCGATGCAGTTTTCACAGCCTTTTTCGCACTTATGTAAGTGTGTTTCCGTTAGGCATATGATATCTATGCTGGTTTCCGTAGCTAAATTTTGCAAGTATTGTAATTTGCAGTCTGCATGGTCCGTATAGAGGCCTTGTATATTTGTGTATAATACATTTACCGGGTTTCTTCTAATCTTCGTGTTCGATTTTCTTAAATGATGGTCGTTTCCTGGTCGATGTCGGTTCCTGTTTGGTGTTATTGGTTGGGCCGCTGCATTTGGGAGTATTGGGGTTGCGGCCCGTGATACCACTGTTGTTGTTGTATTATTGGTGGGTGGTGTTGAATAGGGGGGTGATGTGCGTAATGTTGTGGTGCATATGTTTGCGGCGTTCTGTCTCTCCTTGTTAGAAGGCAAGCTGAGCTTTTATTATTCTCATTTCTTCTAAAAAATATGTTTCATTACTCTTGCTATTTCTTCTATGTCTTTCTTCTAAAAACATGTCGAATATGATCTGTTCTTTCCCGTTCTATTCTTTGCGTACCCTTTATGTGAAAAAGCGGGCACTCTATGTTCAGGCATTTTTTCTCAGTAATTGACTGTCTGCACATACGAGGGTGAAAAAAGTTGCAGTTTGGTCCGTACTTGCACTTCCCATTCCTCATCATATAGAAGCATTTTGTAGGGTGATTGTATATGCAGTTTGAGCCATATTTGCACGCACCTATTTTATAATATTCGCATATGGCCCGTCGTTTAAATTCCCTCTGTGTTTTATGTGATTCGATTTCCTTCTTCTGCTTCGCCACCACTTCTTCCCTACTCAGTGGGGTTGTTTTCTTTGGTGTGTATTTCGTATCTCCCTCTTCTGCCGTGGGTACCTCTTTTTCTGAGGCTGCTTTCGCCCCTCCCTGTAGTGTGTTTTCTTTTTTTTTTCCTTCTCGGTTGTGTAGGCGTTTTCTGTTTCATGTTTTTCTGTCGGTAGAGCTGCTGTACTTAATTCTTCTATTTCAACATTTTGTGTTCCCCTCTGTACTAATTTTCTATTGTTTTCCATGCATTTGACGCATAAGAAACCACAAAGTCCTATGATTTTGTTATTTATTCTATTTACCATTTTCCTGTCTTTTCTATCTAAGTTCATGCATTCGTAGTGCTTAAAGGTATTGCACAAAATGCAGTTTAACCCCGAGGTCTGGTCTGCTTCGTTTTTGCAATCGCTTGATATGCGGCACATTCCATTACACATAATCCGGTTTATTCAATTTTCTGATTTCCCACAATTTACACATTTCTTCGTGTATATATATATATATATATATATATTATATATATATATATACAGCGTGTCCCAAAGAAATGTATACCCACTTTGTTCGATAATACCAGCTATGAGGATAATAAATATTACTGTTTATATGTTTTTTAATAAAGAATGTTCTCCTGAATCTAAATATGTAATTATTTTTATTAAAAATTGAAGAACAAAAAAGTTACAGATGTTTAAATTAGAATTATTATTTTCGAGACTTCATGTGCGATATTTTCTAATATTTTTTTTTATGGCCTGGCCTGCCTTTTAACCGACTGTTTTAGATACTTATGTTTAGTGCCTAGCTTAGCCTAGCCATTTCGTTGAGTTCTAATTAGGCAAGACTACAGTTTTGCTCTAACCTTATCTAACATCTTATAACTCTACGACGTTTGTTCTTTTCTAACGACAATTTGAACATCTTAGATAAAGTGTCATTTAACCATGGAATTTGTAAATTTTTTGAATTAACTAATAATTACAACATTTATGCTTCAATATCAACACTAAACATAAGTATCTCAAAACAGTCGGTTAAAATATTAGAAAATATCGCACATGAAGTCTCGAAAATAATAATTATAATTTAAACATCTGTAACGTTTTTGTTTTTCAATTTTTAATAAAAATAATTACATATTTAGATTCAGGAGAAAATTCTTTATTAAAAAACATATAAAAAGTAATATATTTATTATCCTCATAGCTGGTATTATCGAACAAAGTGGGTATACATTTCTTTGGGACACGCTGTATATATATATATATATATATATATATATAAAAGTTAACCGCTCGTTGACGGGGGTTCTGGTTACTTGGCAGCAACAGATTTGTTACTCTGGAGTATCTGGTACCGTATAGGGAATCGCATAAGTTTCTCTTATACTACTCTCCGATTTCTTCTTGTAATGGATCGGAGGATTCTGTGGAGCTTATTAAAATGTTACAGGTAATGCTCAGGCTCTAAGTTAGATCAGACAAATCAGAATGATAATTTGAAAAATTGTTTGACTATTTATACTGAATTTTTGGTGACATCATTATTATTTAATGTTGACCTGTTTTGTTTTTTATTATCAATAGGCTGAATTATTTTGCAAAATATTTGAAGATAAGGGAAATATTTTAGCTGTAGCAATGTCTAAACAGATAAGCAAGATATTTGAAAATGAAGCCATATTTTTATTTTAAACCGCATATTGACAGATCTGATGTTATCATAATCTGCCGAGTTAACTAAAAGTGGAAATCGAAATATGCATTTTATTATGAATTACAATTAAACATGCATATGAGCAAAAATTAAATTCCTAAAATTTAAAATTAAGTGTTAAGCAAGACATGACTTCATCTTTTACAATGAAGAGAGAATGCATAAAGAAAATGAACATTGCAAAATTTAACAAGATTACATTATGAAGCTAACTCTAAAAAAATTATTCAGTAAATTAAAAAGAAATAATTCATCAATTATTCAGCAAAAGTAAAATAAAAAGAAAATAAAAAATTTGTTCAAACTCTTGTCAGCGTTATACGAATTTGGACTCTATATGTAAAAATGAATATAAGAATATAAATATATACAAATATAAATATTATATGAATATAAAGACATGAATATAGGAATTATTCATTGTTCTTTTATATACATATATATATATATACACACACACACACACACACACACACACATATATATATTAATATATATATATAATATATATAATATATATATATATATATATATATATATATATATATCAAGAGAGATATGAGGAAGCACTATAACATCAAAATTACAATGGCCATAAAAATAATGGGAATCATCTGGAGGAGCTTCCACAGCAGAAAAGCAAACATCATGCTCAAATTATGGAAGAGTCTAGTCCTACTAATAATTGAGTATTGCTCAGTACTCACAAACCCACACAGAAAACGAGACATTGTGAACATTGAAGCTATACAAAGGACTTTTACATCTAAGATAGAGGAAACGGAAGGTGAAGACTACTGGTCTCGACTACAATCACCGAAACTGTTCTCTCGAAAGAAGGCGCGAGCGGTACACAATAATAGCCCTCAAGTATTTTCCATATGTATCTGTCCCTAACCTTAGAAATGAAATAGAAACAAACTGGAATAAGAGAAGAGGCAGATTTTGTATGGTCTCAGCTGCGGTGGGACGAGGGGTCATAAAAACGAGGATGAAAAATACCCTCAGAATACGAGGCCCAAAGCTTTTCCATGTCCTACCAAAAGAAGTGAGGAATCTCCAGCACACTGACCTGAATAACTTCAAGAACCAGCTGGACAGATTCCTGTGCAAAGTCTCTGAGCAGCCATGCGTGGCTGGCTACGAGGGCAGGAGGAGATCAGACAGCAATTACCTCCTTCACCAAATCCCACAAATGAGGTGGGATGCTGCAGAGGGGTCGACCGCAGGTCGATCCTGAACCGTCGTTCGAACTTCCCTAAAGTAACCTAAAGTAATATATATATATATATATTACATACACTTAATGTTATAATGTTATACTGTTTCAGACCAACAAAGACCCTAGGATCCACTCATGGCTGGTCTACCTAACTGTGTTCGTAATTGTGTATTGTGCATGTCCTCCGTGGTGGCGGAGGGGACCTACAATTTTACGTGGGTTCCGAACCACAAGGAACATAAGAACATAAGACATTTTTATAGTGGGCAAACTAGGGGCCACGGCCCATCGAGGCGGCTCCACTATGTAAAAACTGCCTGTACCTTGGCAACAACCAATTTTTACAAAACTAAATAATTATCAATTTAAAACTAATTAATTATCAATTTAAAACTAAAGATAGCTTCTCTGGATCCAGAGGATCAAGTCATAATAGACTACTATCCACAAATATGTTACACTCTATATCTATTTATAACTGACATGCAAATATATCAGATCCAAAGAATGCAGTCAATTTCATTACGGTATCCATCAATACCAGTACCTTGCCAACCAAAAATAAGTCATGGTCCATATCAATTGCGGACCAAGTCACAATTTACAACCATATACATTACAATATATATATACTTAGGAGGAAAATAGTAGGTGTGGCTGTAAAGACTGTACAGTACTGTAATGTAGAAATGTGTGTGCACCCATTTTGGGTGCACACAAATATTGATCATATTTGTTGATAAGATGTGAATAATAAAATTTTTTCAATTTATGATATTCTTTTTTTTCACCATCAGTACCTCATTGTTCCCTCAGCTGTAGAAAAAGTATGTTATGTAGAGATCTGAAATTTTTATGATGGCTTATCAATAGATTGAGGTAAAAGTTATGTAAATTTTAGAAGTGTGAACTGCATATTTTTGAAGTTATTGATGTTCAAATCTCAAGGTGTTATATTTGGGCCACCCGATATATATACACACACACACACACACACACACATATATATCATATATATATATATATATATATATATATATATATATATATATATATATATATATATCAGTTTTAACTCTATTACAGAGTAAAATCTGAAATGCAATCATAGATCGCCAAACTAATTTCGTAATATCAATTCGACAAATGTATTAATTTACAAGTAATATAAAAATTCATTTTCAATGTTCTAATTTCCAGATGGAGTTTAGATGTCATATAAATGTGATAGATTTAAATAGAAGCAATACCATAATTGCCAATACATCCAAAGTTAATTATAGAGTTACCATGAATTATTCATTAACATTTTATATATATATATATATATATATATATATATATATATATATATATAGAGAGAGAGAGAGAGAGAGAGAGAGAGAGAGAGAGAGAGAGGCAGTGGGAGATTTTCTGAATATATGAAAATGACTTTGACAGAAAGAATGTGTGTGTGTGTGTGTGTGTGTGTGTGTGTGGTGTGTGAGAGAGAGGGGCTGCTTTACGAAAACGCGACAATCTTTCGGATGTACACCAAACTCATCGCGACATGAACGTGCGTTCAACAACATTAGTGGTGTCGCCATAGTTTCATACTTTTTTAAATCATTAAAAATTATGAAAAATGGCTATATTGAAAGTTAGATTACATTAAGTTAGGATAGGTTAAGTTAGATTAAGCTAAGGTTGGTTAGGTTACGTTAATTAGAGTCGGGAAAATTTCGTCATCTATAGTTGAAAATGTAAAAAATGTCTCGGTTTAGTACGGTAATCAAACAGTGTGTGTGTGTATACAAAGAATACGTATGCAACACTGAATACGAATTGCAAAACACAAAAATAACACTTCATCTTCATATATATATATATATATAAGTATATATATATATATATATATGTCATTATAACGAGCCATTTATTTGCAACCATTATTTTGCATCCTTTTGCAAAGAAAAAAAATTGCAGAATTGTTTCCTTTTCACCAAATTCGCAAATATTAAACAAAAAATTAATGTCCAATAATTTTAATAAGAAACAGCGAACTTTTCATGAATTATCAGTTTTTACTCTTTTTCTAAATTCAAAATAATAATAATAATAATAATAATAATAATAATAATCAATCGTGAAAATAAAGTACAAAAGGTCCTTCGGTATTATTGCTCTATTTTCCATGCATAATGCCTTCGACGCAGATTTACTCGACAATCTCTTTCTACAGCTCTTCCACCAACCTACATCACCAACATTTGTTGTTCTTTGGACCTTTTATACTGGGGTGTTAATGGCCTTATAAACGGAAGAGCGTCTCTTTTAAAATCTACATCCAAAAATTCTCTCTCTCTCTCTCTCTCTCTCTGCCGATTGCGGTATAATCAAGTTCGCTCGAGATTTTAGAATTTGCAATTTAACAGTTAAAATTCGTAGGATTCGTCTCTTCTAATTCTTTTAAGTGATTAGTTTACACAACTTCCACAACCAAATTGTGAAGGATTTTTCTTGTGTGTGTGTGTGTGTGTGTGTGTGTGTGTGTGTGTGTGTGTGTGTGTACACGTGTGTGTGTGTGTGTGTGTGTGTGTGTGTGTGTTACGCGCGTGCGAAGCTATTGAATGATTTTCTATGCCGCTTTTAAATAGGAATTTCAATTACGGTTTCCATTCAACGAAATTTATTGGGGGTTGATTTTCTCCTCTTGAACGATGCTGAATCGAAGAATAAATGTGTGGGGATGTTTTCGCGTATATGGAAAGTAAATTGAGATTGTGCGTGTGTTGTAAACCTCTTTGTTGTTTACAGTGAATAATATATTTTTATCTCTGCATGTTTTATTATTTTTCCCTTGCTTACATCACACACACACACACACACACACACACAACACACATATATATATATATATATGGGATAAATTTCTCAATTAAACAGGTTAAATTGATAAATAATGCACACTCACAAGGAAAAATGATAAGCGATCCCAAGGCCTTTCGTGTATTTAGCAATACACCTCATTGGGAAATGAGATGAGGTGTATTGCTAAGTACATACAAAAGAGGCCTTGGAACCACTTCAATTTTCCTTGTGTATGTGTGTATACAGGTGTATAATTTGCTTGTTTTTGACTGAATATTCAAGTCGACCTATGACGACCCATCAACCTAATCTCTATTCATTTGTAAAATTTGATTAAGAGCAACTGTCAGTTTTCATCCTGTCATCGTAAGCTGCTACGCAAACACGGGTGGTCCGAGATTTGTTTGAGGAATTTATGAAGTCTTCATTTGAACGTTGTTAACTGATTATTTTTTTAATATTTTGTGGAATTCCTTCTGTACGATAATAAATCCTTTCAGGACTCAGTTCCTGAAAGGACTTACAGTATTTGTTCCGAAAATTTCGTGTCCTTCCTTGGCATTCCAGTAAATTTTATTTTGTTTTTGTTTACAGTTGAACAGCAATTTCATTTTTTGTTTTTTTTACGCATACGCTGCTCCTCTTTGGATGGGTAGGGGCAATTGCATTATATTGTACAAACAAGAATTAAAATTTTAAAAAATTGGGGAAGGTAACGCTTATGAGGTTTTGGACTGACTTTGAAATCCAAAGAGATTCGTGTTGATTAGAGTTGCATAACTTATTTTCTTCTGAAAATTATATGAAAGTTTGCCTATAAATGTGATATATATACATATGATACACACACACACATATATATATATATATACACACACTGTATATGTGTGTATATATATATATATATATATATATATATATATATATACACATACACACATTTTAACTGCAAACAACAGCATAATTAATGTAAA
Source organism: Bathynomus jamesi (assembly GCA_023014485.1). NCBI lineage: Eukaryota > Metazoa > Arthropoda > Malacostraca > Isopoda > Cirolanidae > Bathynomus > Bathynomus jamesi. The sequence goes on along the minus strand of JAJOZX010002467.1, from coordinate 568,830 downwards.
GAACGACGTTTGTGTAGAAGAGCGTTCCGCACAAGATGAGGAGGGAGAATGAACCAATGAAAAATGAGGTACCTCCCAGGAATCGAACCGGGATCATCCAATTGCCGGTCGGATATGCTATCCACTACACCAAGGACCTCGATCAATCAGAAGTCGTAATTCTCCTACATACGAGCACTTGATTCCGCTCGTATGTAGGATAATTACGACTTCTGATTGATCGAGGTCCTTGGTGTAGTGGATAGCATATCCGACCGGCAATTGGATGATCCCGGGTTCGATTCCTGGGAGGTACCTCATTTTTCATTTGTTCATTCTCCCTCCTCATCTTGTGCGGAACGCTCTTCCACACAAGCGTCGTTCTTTACATTAATATATATATATATATATATATATATATGATACACACAGACCGTGCATGGAACAAGGAACTCTTCTAGGATAATTAAATCCACTATAGTCCGAATAAGTAATGGTAAATGACAAATACTATAGTTTTTCGTTTTCATGATGCTAGCCCGACGTGAGCAACGGGTTACTCGCAAAGAGGTCCCAAAAATATAGCTTCCTTCACCAGCTATCTGCAAAGCAGATAGGATCCAGCTTTGGGACAGGATCTAGTGGATGTAATTATCCTAGAAGAGTTCCTTTTTCCATGCACGGTCTGTGTGTATCATAAAAAACCTCAGGGAACCATTCTGAGTTCATTCCCATCTTGAAACGGACATGTTATGTGCCTTGAAAAAGTGGACGCTCAATTCTGCCAGTTGAGGTTTAAGTTTTGGTTTTTAGCTAAAAATATAATAGTTACCTCTTTTTCTTTGATGTATTCAATCCGACGTGAAGGCAGCGAGTCTTTTGCTTATATTGAGGTTCTAAATGTAGCTGGGCTAGGCTGCTTTAAACCCTAGACCCTGTCCCAAAGCTGGATCCTATCTGCTTTGCAGATAGCTGGTGAGGGAAGCTATATTTTTGGGACCTCTTTGCGAGTGACCCGTTGCCCACGTCGGGCTAGCATCATGAAAAAGAAAAACTATAGTATGTGTCATTGACTCATTTACCATTACTTATTCGGACTATAGTGGATTTAATTTTCCTAGAAGAGTTCCTTGTTCCATGCACGGTCTGTGTGTATCATAAAAAATCTCAGGGAACCATTCTGAGTTCATTCCCATATATATACATATACATATACTGTGTGTGTATATATATATATTATATATATATATATATATATATATATATATATACACTGTTTGTAGTATCTTATTTTTTGTACGTATTTCCCAGGAATTAACAGTAATCACTTATTGGTAACACCAGACTCTTCTATAAATTTAGCACGATATGCACGCTTCTGCTCTGAAAACTCGTTATGATCTTCATTTACAAGGTGATCCAAAAAGGGTGTTCCAAAAATTATATATGTACCAATTTATTTCTCGGAATATTTTTTTTTATTTTGGATCGCCTTGTATTTTGCTCCACTGGTGGCTTATTTTACTGTGTAGTGTTTGATGATATCTGCATGCTTCTATATATACAGGGTGGGCCGAAAGTCTGGGTCCATAGGAAAATATTTATTTTAATACATAAATTAAAACAAATGGTAAATACTTAAAATGAATATCAACTTTAACTCGTAAATGCGTATCCGTGATACTGTACAGTAGTTCGTACTCCAGTATAAATACTCAAATACTTTTTTTATTTCAGCCCAGAAATGGCTTCGAATCTAACAACAGAAGACCGGGTAGAACTTGTGCTCATGTACGCAAGACAGGGCGCTACACACGAGAAGTTGCTACCGAATTCAATAGAAATCATCCTGATAAGCATCCAGTAACACATGCGACTGTTGGCAAGCTGTTTAAACGTTTCAAAGAAACAGGAAGTGTACATGATCGACGGCGTTCTGGTCGTCCAAAAGCTGCAACTGATGAAAATACCTCTGCAATGGTATGTGAAACTTTAACGAATAGTCCAGTAAAGTCAACAAGAAGATTATCAAATGAAACACGCATCTCGAGAACGTCAATTCGAAGAATTATTAAAAATCATAAATTCCATCCCTAAGTGTCTCGATGTCAGAGGCCGCCAATTTGAGCATTTGTTATAATTTGTTGTTTATACTGGAGTGCGAACCACTGTACAGTATCACGGATACGCATTTACGAGTTAAAGTTGATATTCATTTTAAGTATTTACCATTTGTTGTAATTTATGTATTAAAATAAATATTTTCCTATGGATCCAGACTTTCGGCCCACCCTGTATATATATTCTAGCTTATTATCTCTAAATCTCTGACTCATTAATTGGATGTCATCTGTTTGTTGTCAAACGCTACCTTGTTAACACTTTCACTCACTGATCACTTGAAAGGATACTATAATTAAATATTCAGCAATGTTGTACCGTATCTATAACACTTTGATCCATCAATCACACATGACTATGAATAGTAGTGTATAAGATGGCACTATTGTAGCAGGCACTTAATTAATTTCCAGTGGCCAACAGCATCTCACGCAGGCGGTTTGTGCTGTGATTGCATTCATATAATTTCATATCATACGAGTATGTGGAAGGAATTTAGTTAGTTTTTCTGTCGTGTTTGTTCTTGAATGTAATCAGATGTTTATGTAACAGCAATTTGGTCACATTTGAGTCACCGATGATTATACAAAGCTTGTCAAAAAAATAGATTTTTTTTTGTGTAGATATGAAAAAAAGTCTTAAAGGAAATATTTTTATAAACTGTCATTTAATATGAAATCAGTGGCAAACATATTTCTATCGCCACACAATTTTATTCGTGAGTGAATTGGTTAAGATTCTTGCCTTACAAGATCCGAGAAATTCTTAGAATATATGATCAATGCATTTCATATCTTTGTTCTCTTCAATTCATTTGAATACTGTATCCATAAAACATTTCTCACATCTAAAAAGAACGGTTAAATACTGCCTATTATATCTTCATCTACATTTGAAGCCCAGTTATAAATAGTGAGCGAGTTTATGTTACCTTATGCTTGTGATACAGAACTAATAAATTCTGAAGTTAAAATCCATTTACCATTAATTTTCGCGATATTTGACTCAGAAGAGTGAAAATCCATTTTTTTTCAGATTATCAGTGTTTACACTCATTTTTCTAAACTTGTGCACTATAATTATTTTATGATCACACTGACAGAGGACCTTATAAAATGAACTCGTAAATTTTATGTGTTTTTAGCACACCTAAAAAATCTCTCTTTCTGGCGTCATACAGTTATAACATTTATCGATGGTGATATTCGAAACTCTCTAAGTAGCAAAACCCCAATTTTAGAGAAGGAAAATCTAACTAATATCCAATATACTGAACATTTACGAGCGACTGAAACTTAACTGTTACGATGGGAAAGAAACAAAAGTGGAGTCGATTTCTTTTATACGATTATGTACAGTATAATGCAATTGACTTTGCCCATCCTAAAAAAAATATATATATAATCTCTTTCTGGAAACGCTGTATTTTTGGATGGGCAATGGCAATTGCATTATACTGTACAAACAAGAATTAAAGCAAAAAAAAAAAAAACTTAATTTGGGGAAGGTCGCGTCCACGGGGTTTTGGACATGACTTTCAAATCCAGAGAGATTCGTGTTGATTGTAATTGCATAACATCATTTCACCTAAAAATTGTGGAAGTTTGCCTCTAAATTTTATTCCAAAACATTTTACAGGGTACGAGGTAAATGCTATTAGTCGATCGTTCTCTTGGAATGACTCTGTTTCCGCCTTTGTAAATGTTATGTACTTTTAAGGAGTGAGAGATCAAGGGAGGGATTAAGTTTGTGTCGTTTATACTTCCTCCATAATACGTATAATGGCCTGCCACGCTTTCATCTTCAGATTTGTTAAAATTAGAACAAAAAAAATGCCAAAGATTGCTGCTGTGTTGAATTTTCATATCGTTTTGTATTATTTATTTATAATATATCTATTATAATTAGGGAATAATAATAATGATAATAATAATAATAATAATAATAATAATAATAATATTTAGGGTTCTTTAACTTTTCTTTTAATATCAAAAGTCATATGATAGCTGACACGTAACTTCTTTACGCGAGATTTGAACCACTAACTCACCAAGGGAGATTCAACGAAACACTTTACTCGCTTGAATTTGAAGTCCGAGACAGAACTCGGACCCAGAACGTTCAAATTAACAACCCGGTATTCTACTATTGGGTAATCGTGTCGGGTTGTCATAACCCCCATGTATAAAAATTGTGTACTGTGAACACAAGTAATTTCTGCCACGAACAAAAGATAATTTATATCGTCTCAAACTTGGGACATTTTTTAGACAGTTTTAATATAATCACGTGTCCTTATTATACAAGGTGATCCGAAAAGGTGCTCTCAGAAATAATGTGCGATAAATTATTTTTGGAGACACCTTTTTTGTATCACCCTGTATATATATATATATATATATATATATATATATATATATATATATATATATATGTATATATATATATATATATATGCAACGATTGTTCTTGTATATTCCCTGTACTTATTTTTTGGTTTTCTGAGAAATCATTATCATGGCGCAAGATTTCGTCCGAACTGGCACTTCATCCAAAAATTATTTGGGAACACTTTTTTTGGATCACCCTATATATTGCAACAATTAATTGTTCTTATATATTCTCTGTACTTATCTTTTAATTTCCTGAGAAATCATTATCATGGCACACGATTTCATCCGAACTGGCACTTAAGGCTTGTGTGCCAGTACAAAAAAACTAAAAAAACTTGGATTTTCTATCTTTCTACCCGCTTTTCAGGTTGAAATAATGTAAACATTGCTCATTACGCATTCCATTCATTTTCTGTGGATCATTTCCTGTATTTGCTATTTCTCTCCCTTCAGAGACTGATATTACCTTTCCATTTCGGGTTTCTTTTCTCGAAAGGCTGAAAATATTTTTTGCATTTTTTTTTTTTGTTTTAGTTTTTCGCTGATTCATATTCTTCATTAAAATTTTTTTTAAATTAAATTTGGTTTTGTAGGTCCGTCCTTGTTTTGCCCAAATTTTTTTTTTTTTATTATGTCTTTTCTGGTTTATTTTTGCATTTGTTTTAATTTATTTTACTTTACTTTCGCGGAATAGCGTCGTAATCCTTTTTTTTTTTTAAATTTCGCTTTCTCATTTTTAATTTCGCTCCTTTCTCGCTCTTTGGTACGAGCACTAATAATAATACAGCCTTACATGGCTTTATACTATCTTTGTAGATAAAAAATTTTCCGGTTAATTTTGCTTTTTAGGAATTCGCGGACCATTTTTGTTTGAATATAAATTAAGCCTTCAAACAAGCCTTAATTACTTTTGTAGATTTTTCAGGTTCCTTTCTCCCGAATTCCATTTGCATTTACATTAGAAAGAGGTCAGAATATTCTATTTGAGTAACATATTCATTTTACATCTTTTCGCCGTTATGTTTATTAATTAGGTCCAGTGCATTTTCCATTCGTGTTGTTCCTTTAACATTTTCGCTGAACAATTATTTTTAATAAGTATTATTTTATTCACTGCTTCAATTTTGTTCTTATGAAAAATTTAAACATAATTCACACGATTTTTCTCGTTTCCGCGATGATGAAGGGAAAATTAAAGTCTCCACATGTTATAATGTTTGGTGATGAGGTAATCACTGAAGATTACTTCCCACTCGATGTCATTTCCATTCTCAATTCGCGGGTCCGCGAGTGGTAATGTACAAAGTGAGAAATCCAGATTTGAAGGAAAAAAGTCTCTATATTTAAGAAAGACTGTCACTTCCATCCTATATTAAAGGTGCTAAATGACAGTGACTAATATTTCCTAACCTAACTGAACTTAACCTAACTTAACTTAACGTCAGCTTAACCTAATCTAACCTAATGATAATAGTACGAAATGGGATTAGATTGAGTTAAGAACCACCTCATTTGAGATTCTTACTCGTGGATTTGTCGCATTTGAGGTTGAATGAAATGGGAGTGACAATGAGTGGGATGATACCATCAGTGAGCCTAGTGTGCTATCCATTTCATCCATAGTAAATTTAACTATTTTTTTTTATAGAATTATTGGCTTCAACTTTTTAACTTAAAAAAACATAAACATTTTTCTCGTACTATTTACTTTACACTTTGTGAAACTAATTCTGTTTAACTAACTACATTAACTACTATCTCTCATCCATTTCCAATATTATTTTATCAGCTGTAAGTATACTGCCTTAACTTATTTCTATTTTAAACCCTTTGGCAT
>JAJOZX010002467.1:545000-560000 GCA_023014485.1 Bathynomus jamesi | reverse complement strand
AAAATTATTTCATTCAAAATGTAATTTATGAGGACACCCAAGTTCAATATAAACTCGATCTTAGATGAAGTGATCCAAAGGAGGAAAAGGAGTTCTCCCCAAAAAATATGTAATAAGCTATTTCTTGGAACACCCTTTTTGGATCACCTCGTATAGCAGTATTAATATCAGTAAAGTTATTATTAATATGCAATTTAAGCATATCGGTTACGGAAATATTGTATCAATTTGTAACGTAACTTTTAGTTTCAATTAATTTGGAAACAATTTGAGGATGTATAGAAGTGTTGTAGAAGTATGGAGGATGTATGGAAGTGTTGTAGAAGTAGAGAAATAGAGAGGACGTATAGAAGTGTTGTATATAGCATAAAGCTACACCTTACAGTTTATACGACTGTCCTTACAACGATACGTTCGCGGTGAAAACTTATAAAAAAAACAACAACCTCTCCCTCTCTCCTTCCTTTATTGACCTCCTTGTACTCCGACAAGACCCTTCCACCCACTTTACGAGCGGTTCTCTTTCTCCTGCGAGTCTTATTACTGGGCGAAGTTCTAATCAGTTCCCGAAACATCTCTCCTCTTCATGACATAAACAAACTTTCTCCTATCATTTCCTTCACGCATCACGCGCCGATCGGTCCATGATCGGTAACATTCTGATAGGGAAACTTGGCAAATATAATCAGTCCCTCATTTTTTTTTTTTTTGTTTCTCTTCTCTTTCCTTGAGAATTTCGTTGGAGTAAAGATCGAATGACGCAGAGTGCAAATGACTTCTAAAATAATTATGTATCGGGGTATTAGAAGAAGGTTGCCTCATTTGTCTTTGTAAAGTTCATTGATTATCGGCCAAACAGTCGTAATTCTACCTTTATCGTTCAAAACAAATAAAAATATTTCCATGTTTCGTTGTAAAAATTATCACAAAGTGATTAATTTTAAGTTTCAGCAAAATTCGTATCTTTGCAGGAAGGCGAAAGAGGCGTATATACCGTGTGATGCAAAGAATGTGTAATGCACTTTCTTTAAAGGTGTGTTACCTAACAAACTCTGCTGAATAAATATATTATTTTTACTACAGTACAGTATATGATTATACTGTTTATTGTCTCTACCTGTTAATTAGGTCTTCAGATATTACTGCGTTCGTGCAATTCTCTCTCTCTCTCTCTCTACATATACTGCCTTGGAAAGGAAACACAAACTTACGGTACATTCTGCACCTGAAGAATCATGCACACTGATAATAACTGAAGGTGGTTGCAATACTGACTAACGAAAATTGCCTAAAAGCGAACACGGGCCTATATATTTTTTGAACTGGGTAAACACGGAGCATTATTGCTTTCAGTGGTGATGAACTCCCGTTAGTACATTAACTCCCTGTTTACTTGGCAATACTGATGCGAGCTGCTCGTACCTCGAAATGGGCGTATGGCCGGAATGAAAAAATGTTGAACTTTTCATTTTACTGCCATTTAAGCTTTAAACTTACAAGTGTCTTGGACACTGACTGAGTGACATATATATATATATATATATATATATATATATATATATATATAAGTCCAACCTGATCCATTCAAGTCATGGATTATCCCAAACTTCAGCGTCCCAACTTCCATTCTTTTTTTACATTTGCGCTTTAACTTTCGTCGCCGAAACTTGGCCTCCGTTCTGCTCTGCTTCGCTCGACCTGCTTCGACTCTCTCCCCACTCGACTCGACTCAATTCGACCTCCGACCCTCAATTCTCATTCAACAAGAACTTAATCACTCTTGCAAGCCTGCAACTCCTTCACTTGTCGTACAACCTTTTCCAACCGACGCTCAGCTGCTTTATTCTCCGTCGTAATCTCTTCGCTAGCTCCATGCGTCAATATCGAAACTCTTGCATATTTGTTGTTTCAATAACTTTTTTATCATTATTGTATTTAATTTGTTCTGTGTTAATTTAACTGTTAATGGAGAGACAATTTAAATTATAGCTACCTTATCCTTGCATCCTGGAACTATATATACACAGACTTAATATGCATGGAACAAGGAACCCTTCTGGGATAATCAAATCTACTGTAGTCCGAATAAGTAATGGTAAATACTGAATTTTTTTTCTTTTGCATGATGAAAGCCCAACGCGGGCAACAGGTGACTAGCAAAGAGGTCCCAAACTATAGCTTCCCTCACCACCTATCTGCTAAGCATATACGACCCAGCTTTGGGACAAGGTCTACGGTTTAAAGCGAACCTAAAATAGTGTATGTAAAAGTTGTCTCAAGTTCCAGGCTTATAAGAAAGATAGACGAAAGAATGTTTTCCCAATGAGAGATAAAAATCTGAAGTGCAGAGGGAAAAGTGAGAGCACAGCGCAGATCGAGATTCATTGAGTCAGCGGAGAAGAGTGCCATAGAGAGAGGTCGTACACAGTCCATCAGAAGATCTTAGCTCCCTTGTCATTTTCATTTTAATATTTCCACTCGTGTCTGTGGGAAATGAGAGCCCACTTGTTAGATGAACTTAGACCAGTAAAGTAAAATTAAATTTTCCCTAGAACTGAGTTAAAGAGAATTTCCTTTTTGGTCATTAGGCTTTTAGTCACGTCACGCGCGAGGCCTATCCTGTTTCTTTAGGCCTACTTGATTTCCGATGAAGGTTTATCCTCATTTATTCATTGTATGACGTAAGTGTAATTTAATTTAACCTATGAGAAACATAGGATTAAAAGTACAAAAACTTAAGACTGGGTACTTTCCTGTTATCCCGGACCCCAGAATATCCTCTCTTTTACGGTCCTAAATTCTAACTAATAATGTGACAGTCCTATATTATGTAGAACCAAATTTTATATATATATATTTTTTTTTTTTGATGATTGGTTTGGTTACGTTGTAATATTTTCGTTAGTTTTAACAAAAATATCACGACTAAACCTAACCAATTGTTGGGCTATGGGATAACAGGAAAGTACCTTAGAGGGTTTTATAACAACAGTTAAAGGAAAATTTGAAAATTAAAACGATAAACAATGTTAGCCTACTTAGGCAAAATTGAAGTTTAAGCCTAAACAACACAAAGAAAACTAAATAAATGACTACATTAACTACCATTCCAATTGTAGTACGATACGATAACATCCTTATTTCGTCACACACAAACACGAACGGTGCAATGGATCGGAACAGAAATAATAATGAACCGGTAACATCCGGGGGGGGGGGGGTCACCGGGAAAGGAAGGGACGTCACCCCAGGAGAGTAATGCGTCAGGTGAAATTTTAGTTTTTAAATGGAAATAATTCTTAAATAAGTTTGTTTTATAAAATCTTTTTTAGGATTAAATTTATTTATTTACCTTTTTTTAGGTGGATTTTGTGCAAACATTTCCGGTCTCATTAACTGCAGAAATACAAAAGTGGAAGTTAGGAGATCAACCAACGAACCATAAAAATATTCGGATATAAAATAGTAATTTTTTTTAAGTGTGTGTGTGTGTGTGTGTGTGTGTGTGTGTGTGTGTTAATTAACAACAATTTAAAGAGTAAACCGAATTTAGATATCTGAAATCGATATAGACAAGCAATTATTTTAACACTCGTATCATTTACGAGGATACTTTATTCCTGAGTTATGTATGTCCAAATGTTTATATATAATAAGAGTAAATATTATTTGGAGAAAGGAATTGAAATTTAGATATACTTTTGAGTTTATACTTTCCTATAGAACGGGACTGATTGGCTCGTTAAACTTAATTTTCATAAGTTAGGGGTAAATGATGCAGATAATGGAAGTCTACTCGTGCGCTACGTAAAAGATGAGAAACGAAATCGGTGTAATATTTCTCATACTACGCTATTATACAGGGTGTCTCAGAAGTCGCGTATTATATTTATAGGTGCGGGTGACCTGAATCTGGTGCGCGCTTACTTCTGAGACACCCTGTATATATGTAATGCATACACGCTTCACTTATCTATTAAATGTTAAATGTACTGAATTCTCAACCAAAGGCACTATGTACAAACCAATTGTTAATGTATACTGGTATACACTAAAATCTGACCCGTAAATTCGCACACACACACACACAAAGTATTATTTCCTCTTGAATTTGAGGTTGATTCGTGAAATCATGTTTTCCGATAGAATCAGAATTGGATTAGTATCTTCAAATATTGATTGGGATCGATTTTGAATAAAATTCATGAGTTATCTCTTGTTGGATTGGGAATTGGAATCTTTTTACAGGCTTTAAACTGAGATTCGGAATCAAGTTAAAAATAATGTTATAAGCCTTAATGATAAACTGTACCAAAAAGTAGTATGGAAGCTACCAAATCGTGGCTAAGGATATGGAAGCTGTCACTCTATGGCTAAGAATAGTATGGAAGTTTTGAAACTGGAGTAGTGTGGAAGCTTTCATACTAAGAGTAATATGAAATCTTCCAAACTGTGTTAAGAGTAGTATGGAAGTTGCCAAACTGTGGCAAAGAATAGTATGGAAGCTGTCGAACTGTATCCGAGAGAACTTCGCTCTAGACAAAAAAAAAAAATTGTCTTTGTTTTTCATGGAACGGAAGCAGAACCTTTGAGTACTTCAAAGTTAGTTGACATCAGATAAATAAATTAAGCAACGGTACAAAGCAACATTCTTAATAATAATAATAATAATAATAATAATAATAATAATAAATAATAATAATAATAATAATAATAATTAATAATAATAATAATAATAATAATTAATAATAATAATAATAATAATAATTCATAATAATAATAATTAATAATAATAATAATAATAATAATACTGAGCAGTACATACGGTACAGTTTCAGAACAGAAACTAAATTATAATCGACAAGAAAATAGGAAATAAATAAATAAAAGCTACGATTAAGATCTGTCTTCTTTAAAATAATAAAATATAAAAAAATACATATACTTTATAGGTGACAAATCCTGCATGGGGAGATGCTCTTCCTTCATTTGTTTTTGTTCATTTCAGAATCAAGAATTTCATTCAGGACCACTGTCCCTTCCCACGATACATCCCTCAACGAAAATATGAACTAATTCCAATGTGTTAACGCCTCGGTATTGAATAATGAGTTGTATGTATGTATGTGTGTATGTATGACGTATGTATGTATGTATGTATGTATGTATGTATGCATGCACACTATGTACTAGGACATGGTTAATTAATCATTTTTAGGAAAAAGTGATGAATGATGAAATTTTCTAATTAATCAATTATTAACTGATTAAAATGATTAAAAAATAAATACTTTTGAAAAGAGTAAGAAAGAACTTTATTGTTTCTGTTGCGTGAGATAAGACCGAAGAAAACATTTTGCTCAAACATTTAGTTTGCTTTAGTTCAAGAAATCAGGCACGGGCGAATTAGACAGTTTATACACGCAAAAAGGTGCCAAATTCAAATGATACATTACAAAATTTAAGGTAAAGTGATACTGAAATTATGAGGAACATTAATCATTTCCCATCATTTTATAAAAATGTTTTTTGATTAATTAATGATTAAATTCGAAACAATGATTAACTGATTAACCAGAACCATGTCCTATTATGTACGTACAGGATTTTCTTCTCCTGTATATCATCACTCCATTTTCAGTTTCATATATAATTTTTTCCCCTAACTTTATCTTCTTTTTATATACAGGGTGACCCAAAAGTAAAAACACAGACTTGCAGTACCAGACTTTCGACACATTCTTATTCCTTTTATATCCAACTCTCTAGCGCAACGGTTAATCGGTATTCTCAAACTTTCATCTGCTCAACTGGTCAACGCTGGAACAACCTTCCTCAGTCCATCTTTCCTTCTGTCTATAACTCCCAATCTTTGAAACACAGTGTCTAGGCATCTCAAAAACTTTGGACCCTGATTTCGGCTCTCTTCTCCCCCTTCTATAGGAGGGGGTGGTCGTTTTTGCGGGCGTTCGAGCTTGACCCCCCTCCTTCCTACATAATATATATATATATATATATGTATATATATATATATATATATATATATATCTTCGTGTGAAAAGCATTGTAACACGTTCATAAACAAACAACACTTTCTCAGAGTTAATTTACATAATTTAATATGAACAGAAGTAAGTTGGTGTATAATTCCCCCTAGATGAAGTGATGATATCCCGGCCGCATTTACAGTACATTCTAAAAAAACTGTCCATTGTGTCTACTTTAGAACGGAGAGTGATAAAAGAGCTAAATGTACTCTGAGTAAAAGTACACTCGGTAGACGAAAGACGTTCAGAGTAAAGTGAGTTTTTAATTTAATCCCTAAAAGTGTACTTTATGTATTTTTTACTTAGTTTCAAAGGACTCTGATTATAAAAAATCCAGCAAGAAATGTAACGTTTAGTAAACGTCGTGTAAACGTTTTATTGACGTTTTATAAACATTTATGACATTTACTAAACATCCTAAACGTTTTACTGACGTTTTATGAACATTTATGACATTTACTAAACGTTCTAAACGTTTCATTGGTGTTTTATAAACATTTATGACATTTATTAAACGTCCTAAACGTTTTATTGACGTTTTATGAACATTTATGACATTTACTAAACGTTCTAAACGTTTTATTGGCGTTTTATAAACATTTATGACATTTATTAAACGTCCTAAACGTTTTATTGACGTTTTATAAACATTTATAATATTTACTAAACGTCCTAAACTTTTATTAGCGTTTTATAAACATTTATGACATTTATTAAACGTCCCATTTTTTGTCGGAGAAGAGAACCACATCATCTGCTCTCGATTTTGTTCTTAGTGTATTCTTGAAATACTTTATTTCTTGCATACAATGTACATTTAGTCCTTTTTCACTCTTCATTCTAAAGTAGACAGAGCAGAAAGTTTTAAGAATGTGGATATAAATTTTGTAAACGTTCACACTGAATGAAAGCCGTCAAGCCTTTTACCTATATCAATTTTAAATTTTTCACTCAGTACGTAGTCAACCATTTCTTCAAAGGGTTACCTAAAGTTTATATAAAAAGAATGAGATCAGAATGCATTGAGCCAAACCTTTGGCTTCACCCAAATAATATTCTAACCTAATTCTTTACACATGAACTTTAGATGACCTTTTGTCGAAATGGCTGACTTCACATCAGCGCGATGAACAAAATAGAATATTGACGTACGTAAACGTTTTTTTTTACAACCGGACAGTTTGTAAATTACTGAATTAATAAATATTCTACACGGGGAACGGATTTTTGGTGCGCCCTGTATAATACTATAAATATTTCTCAAAAGAAATTAATTTTTTTGTTAATTGATGCAATTCTTTATCATTTCTATCTTAAAACTAAAGAAGAAAATACACTGTAAAAACCGCGTTTAGAATTTACGTGGAAAAAATTCAAACACGGGTAAGGTGTTTGTAACACACACGGGTAAGGTTAAGAGACACGCGTGCGTGTTACTCTAAAACACAATAAATTAGAGATACCATTCTTCTAAGCACCATCATTGAAACCCTAATATATTCAGATGTGTTTAGATTCTGAACACATTTACTGTTTGCAAGCACCATTGAGGTACTTAAATATCAATGATTCACCGAGTCTGTTTTTGCTTACTTCAAACGTCGTTTAAAAGGAAAGCGATTTATTTTACACTTAAAATTAGAAATTTGATACACCACCATTTAGAAATTTGATAGGTTTATTTAGAGTTTAGATAAACCGCTATTGCTCCTTTCGCGCAAGACATTTTTCCTATTTGTCAGTGACATTCGTAGTTCAAAGGGAGAGTCGTGGAAAAAGTGACTCCGAAGCATTTCACTTAAAACAAGTTGATTACAGTTTATAATATTATAAGTAATAATTGTTTAATACTTATAAAAGTGTTTATAGTAGATGAAACGCCGTTTTACGTTCATAAACACTTATTCAATACGTTTCTGGTATAATTACCGTAGTACGTTTCTGGTATAATTACCGTAGTACGTTTCTGGTATAATTACCGTAGATCTTAAACACGATTAGATACTTGGCGGTGTGAAAACAACGAGAAAATGATTTTCGGATGTTGCCTATTTGAGTGTAAAGTAAAGGTTCGTTTTCTTATTAAACGAGTGATACGAACTAGGAAAACAGTATGTTCGCTACACGAGACCTCTTTCGAATGGGAGAAGATATGCAATTGAAAGATATATTATTCGTACAAAGCATTTTTTAAATCCAAATATAAATTTTAATTGATTTATTACTTATATATATATATATATATATATATATATATATATATATATGATGAATAAAACCACGAAGGGAAAAGAAACACAAACTTCGTGGTTTTATTCATCATAAATATTTTTCACGTGTCACTTTCATGAAATAATTTTCATATATATATATAATAATATATATATATATATAAGCAACCAACCACAGGGAAAAGGAAACACAAAGTCCGAGCGCTTTCGTGATATATTCACATTATCAAGGAGGAACAGAAAATAGACGGAGATTACAAAGTAAATGAGTTAAATAGACACGCAAAAAATTCACAATCGGCACCTCAAATTAAAGGCCTTAAAGCCCTCTAAAGATTTTTTCAATTGATAACATAATCTGTAGGCTGCTAAATTACTAAATATAAACGAGGTATACTGTATAGATGAAATTAGACAAAAAAACCAATACAGAGAACAAAAATTATTATAATGGTTATTAACACTAATATTTAATTAAAGCAGGCAATGAATTGGCAAGAATTTAATGAAAAACAAAAAGATAACGTAGATAACAAATAGATAACATAATCTGTAGGCTGCTAAATTACTATATAGATGAAATTAGACAAAACACCAGTACAGAAAACAAAAATTATTATAATGGTTATTAACACTAATACTTAATTGAAGTAGGAAATTAAGTGGCCGGAAATTAATGAAAACAAAGGGAATGTTGCCATCGTCTTACAGATTATTACAAAATTTCTACAAACAGTCTGGAAAAAAATTGTTTTCCCAAAAGCAACCCAGTTCAAAAGTCCAATAAACCCCCAGCAACCAAAGATTATACACGAAAGAAATATTACAATTAAAATAGACACATAAGAATGTTAACAGTTCTTACAATAATATTTATTTATTTAACCAGGGCAAACCATTAAGGGGCAAGAATGCAGTTAAGAAAACAGTAGGCCCTTCGCCAGCTTTCTGACAATGCACGAATCTAATTTGTACAACCCAGGGCTAATATTAAGGACCAAATCCGCATTATTCTTGATCACACTTGATTCCAGTATATTTCTGCTAACAATAGATTTACTAAACCTTAATTTGGAAGCATTTTTCCAATCAATGGGATGATTAGTATCTCTTACGTGAATGAAAATGGCGTTAGATTCCTGGCCACTTCTTATACTGTATTGATGCTGTTTAATACGTAACTCAAGGGTCTTACCAGTTTGGCCAATGTAAAATTTATTACATATTGTGCAAGGGATTTTATATACACAACCATGTTCACTTAAAGGGGAGTTCTTAATCAATGAATTCTTAATTACATCTAAATTTTTGAACGCAATATTTACGTTAAAAGTCCTCAGCAGATTCGGCAGATCAAGGAAATTTTCTCTGAATGGTAACACTAAAACATTTTTTGTGTTATAAGGAATCTTATCCTTTACTTCGTAGAAGGTTTTCTTTGCCATTTTTAAGGACTTATCTATGCAGTTCTTTGGGTATTTTAAATCAAAAGCAATATATATATATATATATATATATATATATATATATATATATATATATATATATATATATATATATATATATATATATATATATGTTACAGGGAATCTATGTAACTAGGGATTTCATGAGATTCCTAAAATGTTTAGGGATTTCATGTAAGGTTAAGTCGTGATATTTCGTTAAAACTAACGGAAATATCACGACTTAACCTTACATGAAATCCCTAGTTACACAAATTCCCTGTGACACACACACACACACACACACACACACACACACACATATATATATATATATATATATATATATACAGGGTGAGTGAAAAGTCTCCATACGTAGGCAAAATGGTCACTTTATTATGCAATTACTTGTAAGTCACAAAATATGCTCTATGTGGGCACCATTACACTGAATGCACATACGGATGCGTTCTTCCCAGTCATGGCAAACGTGCGTTAACACGTCTGGTGTTATGCGTGCACACGCATCACGAATGCGTTCCTTTAGGTAGTCCGTGTTTTGTATTTTCACTTGGTACACCATGGCCTTCAAGTGCCCCTACAAGTAAAAGTCAAGGGGTGGTGAGGTCTGGGGACCTCGGAGGCCACTCCACGGGACCACGGCGGCCAATCCAGTGACCCGGAAACTGCTGATCCAGCCACTGTCGCACGCAGATACCGTAATGGGGTGGCGCCCCGTCTTGCTGAAAGTACGCTGGAAATCCCCCGTCCTCGTTCAGCAGGGACGGCATGACTGTGTCTTGCAGCATGTTTAGATACATTTCGGCATTCAGATTGGTGTCAATGAAAAAAGGGCCAACAATTGTGTTGCCCCATATCCCGCACCACACCATCACTTTTCCAGCGCCTTGCGTCTTTGAGGGACTCATCCAGTGCGGGTTGTCATCACTCCAATAACGTACGTTTTGACGATTAACCTCTTCATGAACATAAAAGTTGGCTTCATCTGAAAACAGGATGCCAGCCGAGAACTCCGTGTCTTCGTCCACTTTTGTTCTTGCCCATTCAAAGAATTCCAGCCGCCTGTCCGGGTCGTCTTCGCTAAGATACTGCAACATTTGCATTTTGTATGGATGCCATCTGTGTTCTTTCATAATGCGGACGATACTCCTTTGGCTGACACCGCATTCTGCAGACATCCGTCGAGTGCTTTTTTGGGGACTCTTTGCGAACGCTGCCAGCACCATGGTCGCTGTGCCTTCATCGGTGGCTGTTCGTGGACGGCCACTTCTCGGTTGGTCTGCAACACTTCCAGTCTTCTTGAACTTCTCATTGAGTTTGGCAACGGTGCCGTGTGTGATGTGCGTGCCGGGGTCGTGTCTCCTGTTAAAATCCTCGGCAACCTTGCGACAGCTTCCTGATCCTGCCAGAAGAATGATCTCTATACGCTCTTCTTGGGACAATGGCATCTCAGCACATCACCTGCAAAAACATAAAAAATAAATAATCATTTATTTATCATGACCATTTTGCCTATGTATGGAGACTTTTGACTCATCCTGTATATATATATATATATATATATATATATATATATATATATATATATATATATATATACTCGTATATGTATGTATATAATATACGTGTATATACACAATATATATATATATATTATATATTATATACTCGTATATGTATGTATATAATATACGTGTATATATACACAATATATATATATATTATATATTATATATATATATATATTATATATATATATATATATATATATATATATCGGGTGGCCCAAAAAAAACGCCTTGAGATTTGAACATCAATAACTTCAAAAATATGCAGTTCACACTTCCAAAATTTATATAACGTTTACCTCAATCTATTGATAAGCCATCATAAAAATTTCAGACCTCTACATAAAATACTTTTTCCACAGCTGAAGGAACAATGAGGTATGGTGAAAAAACGAAATATCCTAAATCCGAAATGTGTATAGCTGTACCTGGCAACTATTCTAAGACTTGTAGTAGTTTCCTTAGCCAATGGATAACACTGCCCAACACCAATTTTGCTGATTTAATTCTAACACCTGTTTTTAGGTAACTTTGGTGTGCTGATTTCAAAAATCACCTTAGTTTTTGCCTATCACGTCAGGTTTTCGAACAATCAAATACGGATATTTTGGAGATATCGCATTTTGGCAGGGTTATGCCCAATTTTCTTTCTTTTCAAAAAATAAGTTTTTACATACTCAGAATCAGCATGGAAAAGTAAACAATTGTGCAGGGAGTGAACTTTAATATACAATGGTAATATTGACACATAAAGTGATTGAAAGTGTTTAAATAAGCAAAAAATGAATCCATATTAAAGCAAGCACGGGACCAGTTTTCTTAACATTGTCTTTTTCTTGTTTTCTTACTTTTCAGTGCTGATAAATTTTCTCTTATAGGACTTCCTAGAATGAGAGATGTCAAGACAATCTCTTTGCAGGCTCCAGCAGTAGTCAGCCATCATATGGGTATCCCATCTTCCTTGGTATCGTTCTTCCATCACTTTGATATCTTGGTGGAACCTATCACCTTGCTCTTCACTAACATCACCAAGATTTTCTGGAAATTTATCCAGATGACTGTTGAGATAGTGAACTTTAATGCTCATGTTGCAACCCAACTGCTGAAAGTTTACAAGTAACGTCACTAGCGGAACCGGCTGCTCTCACTCCGCCAATGGGAAATCTCTCTCAGATCATGACGTCACGCTCACACCTGGGGAAATCACAGATACCCAAGATTTTAATATGTTGTACATGACCTTTAGATTTAATGCCCAGTTTTGCGTATTCCACAGATAAAATTTTAACAGCAAAACAGCTGCTAACAGGTCTCAAAAATCATCAATTTTGATAAGCGCCCTCCATGGATCACTCAAAATAGGCATATTGCATTGCACGAAAACCTGATGTGATGGAGAAAATCTAAGGTGATTTTTTAAATCAGCACATCAATATTATCCAGAAACAGGTCTTAGAATTAAATCAGCAGCAAAAAATGTTTTTTGGTTGGGCAGTGTAATCTGTTAGTCTCTGAAAAATGTCAGGTGATATAGGCTACGCCCATCTTAAATACTGTTTTTTAAACTTGCCCTCCAAATTATAGTTCTAACTAACGGTGAAAAAGGTGTTTCTTGGAAAAAAAGATGGACTGGGGCAAGAATTTTGAGAAAATTTCCAGGAATAACTTGTAATGTTACGTCTGTGAAAAGGATAATTAAAAAACTTAAAGCAACCGGTTCGACGGTATGGAAGCGTGGAAGTGATCGCTTTAAAACAGTTTACACTCAAGACAATATAGCAATGATCGAAATGATGAGCCTACCTCAAGAGGGTCGACCTGGGTCACACTGCTCTCAGAGGAAAATTGCAAGAAATTTAGGTATCAGTCGAAGTTCCATACAAAGAATGGAGACAACGGTAGGAATTTAAGCATTTAAAAGGATCCGTGTTTCAAGACGTGACAGCAATGTAAGTGCTAAAAGAAAAATTCGTTGTAGAAAATTGCTTGATAGATTTTCGTCCAATGATGTTAAAAAAATAGTTTTCACAGATGAAAAAGATTTCACCATCGAGATTGCTCGAAACTCCCGGAACGATGTTGTTTATGGTCGGCGTAAGAAAGACATTCCTCCATCGAGACTTTACCACCAGACAAGTCAGTTTTCCAAAATAATCATGGTATTAGCAGGCGTATCGTGGAATGGAAAGAAAAAAATTCATTTCATTTCAGAAAATTAAAAAATTAATTCAGAAACCTATGTCAATCTCTTAAAGGAGAATCTTTTGCCTGATTGTCGGCGTCTGTATTATGGAAACGATTTCATACTCCAACAAGATGGTGCTACAACCAGTGGCGTACTAAGGGGCGTGCGAGGGGGGCGGTCCGCACCGGGTGACAGCCAGGAGGGGGGTGCCATCGGGAGAGTTGAAATACCAGCACAAGTTTTCAAACCAAATGAAAAATTCGCCAAAGTAAGAAAAAAAATTAAAAAATGTTCAAACTATTACAACAGCTTAATGTTAATTTCCACTATAAAATCAATTTTTATTTTTATTGGCAATACAAAATTTACAAACGAAAAATTAAACATTTGATAAAAATTACATCGAAAGGCGAACGTTTGTTGACATTTAAGTCATCAGTTTGTTGAGCATAGCCAGGTGGCTGCAACTGACATTCCAAGTCTTGTTCACTTGACACTGTGACTCCACATACATGAGGTATGTTTCATTAAATAATTATGATAAAGCATAAAGTGCTGGTGTTTATAACAATATCATGGTACTTATACCAGTGACCAGTAATTTTTGACAATGTAGTATCATAGTGATGTTTAAGTGTTTATAAATGCATCGTCGTGATGTTATAATACTCGATAAATGCATCGTCGTGATGTTATAATAAATGCATCGTCGTGATGTTATAGAAACTCATGTTTATGAATGGTGGTCCCTGTGACTACTGGTTATCAGTAAAAAGACACAGGAAAGTCGCACTTTGCACTAAACTTTAGACTTGACCTTTTTCTTACAACCATGACTACTGAAGTAACGATGATGTGTATAACTGAGTGAGTTTTTATGATGACTATGTGGTGATCTTACGATGGTGGTGGTGATATGACTGCATGATTTTTTTTAATGCAACTACATGGTGATGTTATAAAATAAAATGCAGTATTACCTGTTCACTGAATTTTTAATGTCCTGCATTTTTCTTATTTCCAATTTGCTTATGACAGAATTGTACTGTTTAAAAATCTACTCGCAACCATAATATATTTTTCTGTGTTTAAATTTTAAAATTATTTATGGGGGCTGCCAAAGGAAGGATCCACCCCGGGTGCCAAATACTTTAGGTACGTCCCTGGCTACAACTCATACTAGCAAGTTCACACAGGTTTATCTACAACAGAATGTAATCAACTTCATTGGAAAAAAACGACTGGGCCCCGCAATCACCTGATTGCAATCCCATGGATTATTGCATATGGAACACTCTAGCAGAGAAGATTTATGAAGGCCAAACAGAAAAGTTTACAGAAATGCAGTTACAGAAAAAAATACTCGAATGTTGGGACAAAATAACATCAGCAGAAATCAGGAAATTTATCATGGCGTGGAAGAAAAGTTAAGATTAGTTTGTAAGCAGAACGGCGGACATATTGATCATATTTGTTGATAAGATGTAAATAATAAAAAATTTT
>JAJOZX010002467.1:537500-540000 GCA_023014485.1 Bathynomus jamesi | reverse complement strand
CCCAGGCGGTTCGCCTCATTTTTCATTATTTCGTTATCTCTCCTCCTCGTGTGCAGAAACGTTCCTTAATACTTATGTCGTTTCTATTCATTTATATACTGCGCGGTCATTGCAGTTATTTGCGCATATTCACGATTTGCGAGGGTGCTCTCTGAGGGCATTGGTTTCTGCCCTATTTGGGAGAATTTCGATTTGTGATTGAGTGAGGTCCGTAGCATAATGGTAGAGCGTCCGACCGGCAATTGGAAGGCCCTGGGTTCGATTCCCAGGCGGTTCGCCTCATTTTTCATTATTTCGTTATCTCTCCTCCTCGTGTGCAGAAACGTTCCTTAATACTTATGTCGTTTCTATTCATTTATATACTGCGCGGTCATTGCAGTTATTTGCATATATATATATATATATATATATACACAGGTGGGCCGAAAGTCTGGATCCATAGGAAAGTATTTATTTTAATACATAAATTACAACAAATGGTAAATACTTAAAATGAATATCAACTTTAACTCGTAAATGCGTATCCGTGATACTGTACAGTGGTTCGTACTCCAGTATAAACAACAAATTATAACAAATGCTCAAATTGGCGGCCTCTGACATCGAGACACTTAGGGATGGAATTTATGATTTTTAATAATTCTTCGAATTGACGTTCTCGAGATGCGTGTTTCATTTGATAATCTTCTTGTTGATTTTACTGGACTATTCGTTAAAGTTTCACATACCATTGCAGAGGTATTTTCATCAGTTGCAGTTTTTGGACGACCAGAACGCCGTCGATCATGTACACTTCCCGTTTCTTTGAAACGTTTAAACAACTTGCCAACAGTCGCATGTGTTACTGGATGCTTATCAGGAAGATTTCTATTGAATTCGGTAGCAACTTCTCTGTGTGTAGCGCCTTGTCTTGCGTACATGAGCACAAGTTCTACCCGGTCTTCTGTTGTTAGATTCGAAGCCATTTCTGGGCTGAAATAAAAAAAGTATTTGAGTATTTATACTGGAGTACGAACTACTGTACAGTATCACGGATACGCATTTACGAGTTAAAGTTGATATTCATTTTAAGTATTTACCATTTGTTGTAATTTATGTATTAAAATAAATATTTTCCTATGGATCCAGACTTTCGGCCCACCCTCTATATATATATATATATATATATATATATATATATATATATATATATATATATATATATATATATATATACATGGAATACCAGGTGTGTGTGTGTGTGTGTACACACACACACACACGCATATATATATATGGACCTGGTAACCTGGTAAAACTTCCGTGCGTCGACTCTCTTCACACGAAGGTCAAGCTGGTGGTCCCACCTCTGGGCTAGGACTGATGGAGGAGCGAGTTGTTGCTTGCGATCTCCATCGTACACAGCCAGGCATACCTAGCTCATCTGGTACAGTGGTACAGTCTTGAGTCAGGCATCTCGTCTTCTTTTGAATATTTCAACTTTGGCCCCTGCGATGTTCCTGAGGTCCTTTGGAAGCTGATTAAAAAGTTTTGGGCCCCCAGACAACCAAGTTATTTCCCTTCAGTGTTCAGATATATTTAGTTTGGGAACACTACACATTCTACCTTTCCTATTTTCCAGTATTGTTTGGATGGTAATTGGGTTTCGTTTGAGGTTAGGTATCGGTTTTTCAATCATTTTCCATATGTAATTATGGTGTATCTCTCTCTCTTTCTCTCTTCTTTCCAGCGAATAGAGATTTAATTTACGTAATCTTTCTCAGTCGTTGAGTTCTTTGCAGCCATCATTCTTGGCTGTGAAATTCCTCCTGACTACTACTTTTTTTTAATGGGGACGTCAAGACTAAGCAGTATTCAAGTTGTGGTACGATCAGAGTTTTCAGCAGGGGAATCATTATATTCCCATCCTTTCTGTTGAAGGTTCTCAGTAGCTGTCCCGTAACATTTTGTTTTGTTTATCGCTATCTGATTCAGTGTTTCAAATTTTGCATCATCAGTCATTGTTAATCTTTTGCTTTCGTGCTTCTCTGAATTTTCTGTCTATCTGGAGCATACTATGTTGTATGTTTAAGTTCCTCATTTCTTCCATATCTCAAGAGCTGAAATTTATTGGTGTTAAAAATCATGTTATTGCCTTCTGACCATTTGTATATTCTGTTTAGGTCCCTCTGTAGGGCTTCCTTCTCTTCTGCATTGCCGATTTTTCTGCTGATCTTTGTATCGTCAGCAAAGGATGTTACTCTACCGTTATCGTCTACTTCATTATCTATCTTTGTCAGCATGATAATGAATAGGAGTGGAGCTAATACTGTTCCTTATGGAACTGAGCTGCGTACTTCCGATTCCGATGATGATATACCTTGGATTTTATGGCTTGTTGCTGTTCCCTGAGGAGTTGTAGATCCATTTGTCCACTTTGCCTGTTATTTCCATATGTTTCATTTTATGTGTTATTATGTCATGATCACATTCATCGAATGCTTTGGCAAAATCCGCATCC
>JAJOZX010002467.1:502500-527500 GCA_023014485.1 Bathynomus jamesi | reverse complement strand
ATATTTTTTGGGTAGTAACATTTATAAATTGCAATACATAACATATATATATATATATATATATATTATATATATATATATATAATATATATATATATATATATATCACATATATATATAACACACATTGTGTATGTATATGTAATATATATATATATCTAATATATCTACACATCTCAGATATAAGAAAACAATCTCGAAGCCTTTGTGCTAAAGCGAATACGACTATAAGATACTTCCGGTTCTGTACAGGTGAAGCTAAAGACACACTCTTTCGTACTTTCTGCAGTAATATATACGGACAGCAACTCTGGGTGAATTATAAAAAAAGGTTCTGGCAGAACCCTAAGTTTGCTGTACAACGGGTCGTTTAGACTCCTACATAAATTACCCCCGAGATGCTCAGCTTCGCAAATGTTTGCTACCCGCAATGTCCCGAGCTTCCCGTGCTCAATACAGTCTTATGCAAAGAATTAAAAAATCAATCAACCCGATTATCCAAGCTATCCATGAGTCCTGCCGTTTTTCTTCTGAGCTATGGAATTCATGGTACGAAAACGTCTGTCTGTACCTTCACTTAACTCCGACATTACTGTATTATTTCTAATCAGTTGTATATATTTCTATCCTTAGTATGTGAACTGTCAGTGTATTATTAATATTTGTCATAGGGACTTTAGTCTGCCAATAAACATTTTCATTTTCATTTTCATTCATTCATATATATATATTATATATATATAATATATATATATATTATATATATATATATATATATATATACTATATGGGGCTCCAATAAACCTTAGCTCCCCCCGCCCATGGCCTAAACCATTAGAGGTACAGTAAAACTAAACATACCTTACAAAAGAGAATTTAATCCTGCATTTAATGAGAAACAATTAAAACTTGGTGTTCCCGCCACTGGCTTCCAAGACAGCCTGAATTCGCTTTGGGTAGCTTGCCAAAAGTGACGTGAATAGATCTTGATCGTTACGCAAATTTGTTAAAACAGTTTCAGTGTGTTGCGTCATTGCATCCTTCGAAAATCGATTTGCTGCAGGTTCTTGAAACAAGAGACATTCAACCTTGTCCTTTATAACTGATCCAATGTGTTCACAGACGTTCAGGTCAGGAGAATTTCCTGGCCATTCTTCATTTCCAAAGAAATCGATCTCATGGTTCCGCAACAACTGTTGAGTGGCTAATGCCTTAAAGCAGGGGGCCTTATCGTGCAGAAGTGTGACCTGATCGACATCCATAACATTGTTTGGGTTTCTTAGAAAAGGAATGACATACTGGGATAGAATAATATCACGAAAATACTGTCCATCCCAACTCTGACGATTTGGCTTCAGCACCCACATGAGCTTCTTTGCAGTGAACAAAACAAACACACCAACACAGTCTGGACTTTTTAATAATTCGCGATAATGTTCATTGTCATCGATTTCATCTGGTGTTTTGGCCCACACTCGATCATTTTGGTAGTTAGGCTGACGTGTTACGTAAACAAAAATTCATCGGAGACAGCTAAATGCATGAAATCATCCACATTCCAATCTTCAAGATAATGGGCAAACCACATTCTGTCATCGATGTTAAGTTGAGTTTTTCTTGGCTTTGGAAGTTCATGCCAAGGCTTTAAACCTTGCCTATGACGGTACAGTCGAATGATCTCACCACTAACGATCTTTCCTCTCAACACTTCGATCTCTCTAGAAAGTTTAGCACAGCTGTTTTTCCGCTTACGCTTACCGCTTTCAATGATGTCCTTTGTTTCCTGAGAGAGTGGCAAATTTGGGCGCCCAGATTTGGTTGTATCCATTTCACATTCATCCAAAGTTTTATTCCAATTTCTTTTGACGAAGTCCTCACTTCTTCGCAACTTTTTGGCAACCCATGAACGTGTTATAAAGGTGGCTCCAGCATCACGAGCTTCCCGAAATGTTATTGCTCGTATGCGATCTATCACACGTTGCCTCTCCGAATCACCAATTAATTGAGAAGCCATTATATTATCACTTTATCAGCTAGAGTAATTTTAATGCCTGCAATAAATAAAGAATTTTATATATTTTTATAATCACTAAAAACTATTTCGATATAAGTAAACATGTAAGCTGCAAATGGGGGGGCTAAGGTTTTTTGGAACCCCTTATATGTGTGTGTGTGTGTGTGTGTGTGTGTGGTGTGTGTGTGTAACTGGGATGTTGTACATTGATAGAAGTTAATAAAGAGTTGCTTTATTGATTTGCGAAACGAAATTAATTATGGTGCTCGTCTGACATTTATTGATATAAATTTCCAGATATCTGCTGCTTCGTACAAGAGAGAGCATATCTTGCAATTTTGCGTTGAATAATATAGTTTGTGTATGAAATGAGTGGAAAATCTTTGGGGATTTTTTTTTCAATTTGAATATTATCTAGAGAAATCTATTTTTTTTATTTGATATGTTGTATAGTATGTAGCTTTTAAAATTTAATTTGACCTCTAACTTGATGTCAAGAACTTTAACTTCACTTACTTTTGCAAGAGAAGTTTTCCAGATATTAATGGGTGTGCGCAGTTACAGGTATTTTAGTTATAATCATATATGATGAACAAGTTCAGTAAAAGTTTATTTTCACAATCCATTTATAGCTATGTCTTACTGCCTGTTCATTTCATCTATCAGGGAGTTGGTATCGTGGTGTGTAGAAGTGAGTGTTGTATCGTCTTCATACAGTTTAATGTTGTTGGTCGATAAAAATAACTTGCATGCATTAAGAAAAGTAAGAGTCCAATGATAGAGCCTTGTGGAACCCCATTTTCCAATATAGTATATTCTGATGAAATGTCTTTTAATTTTACATACTGTTGACGATTAGAGAGATATGACTTAAACCAACTTAAATAAACTTAGCATATTTCGTCTTCTGCTATATGTGTTTAATTTACCTAGTAAGATATCAAGTGAGAGCGTATCAAAGGCTTTCGACAGGCCGAGGAAAACTAAGATTGTGTTTTTTATATAGTTTAGGTTTTTACAGATAATCTAATAACATGATGATAGCGTCTTCTGTCGTGTGACCTTCTCTAAATTTAAATTGCGTTTTTGCTAGGATGTCGTGTTTCATAATACTATTAGTGCATTTTCGTTTTATCAAAGTACATTTTGATTATTTTTACGCTCCTGTCTGCTCTAAAATCTGCTCTAAAATAAATACAGTGAACAGTTTTCAGAGTGTATATACAGGGCGTCCCAAAGAAATGTATACACACTTTAACAGCTGATAGCTCAATTGATGTTTCTTTCTTTCCAAGTTAAACCCATTAGAATTAATAATGGCAGTCAGACTAAGCTTTGAACAAAGGAAATTCATTCTAAAATGCTACTGGAAGTGTGAAAACGCAGTTGAAGTGCAAAGACAGTTTAGGAGGGAGTTTCAAACAGATCCACCAACGCGACTTACCATCACTCGAATTAGAGATAAGTTTGAAGCCGATGGAACTGTTCAGAATGTCCACAAGAAGCGTTCCGGAAGACCACGGACATCGACAAGCCCCACAAAGCAAGAAAGAGTACTGGAAACGTATCACCAAAGTCCAAGAAAATCTGTGCGGCAAGCGAGTCGTGAGGTAGGAATTTCAGAATCATCTGTCCAACGCATTTTGAAGCGCTGTCAATGGAAAGTTACATTCCAAGATTAGTCCATGCTATTAATGAAGATGATCCGGACCGAAGAGTGGAGTATTGCGAGTGGTACTTGGCACGATGTGGATGTGGATTGGACGAAGGGGTTTCGTAGAATACTCTCCGCGTTCACCAGACCTCACACCACTAGACTTTTTTATGGGGATACTTAAAAGACAAAGTCTACGCTATAAAACCTGCAACAGTCGCTGAATTGAGAGCAGCCATTGAACGAGAATGCACACAAATACCAAACGAAATGTTTCGTGATGTTTGCGATTCCATTGCTTCGCGTTATCAGCAGTGCCTGGACCAGAACGGACGTCAGTTTGAAAACAGGCGTTGACAAAACAATTAAATAATGTCTGTAGATTCTATTACATTTTGAAAATGAAATGTATTTTAATAAACACTGCCTTTATAAGTATTTAAAGTGTGTATACATTTTTTTGGGACGCCCTGTATATATATATTTTTTTTTAATTGGGGTTCTTTAATCTCCTTCGCAACATCGAAGGTCATATGACGGAGGGGACCTACACCTTTACGTGGGATCCGAAACACGGGTCGCTACATAATCTGGACGCAGAGGACGGTCTCCCATCCAACTACCACCCAGACCCAAAGTCGCTTAACTTCACTGATCTCCGGGAAGCGGTGTTACGACATCGGCCACGACGTAGCCCATATATATAGAGTTGACATTCATTTAGATATACAAGTTGATACTGAAGGATATATATATATATATATATATATATATATATATAGAGAGAGAGAGAGAGAGAGAGAGAGAGAGAGAGAGGACTAATTCTAATAAAATAACTTCGTTTTAGAAAAGGGGGAAAATTAGAAATAATATTTATGAAAAAAGTGAAAACAAGTGGAGCTGATCCTCTCGTGGGGGGGGGGGGGTCAAACAAAGCCACTACTACCTTTAAAACTGTAAATAGTGGGCCCGATCCTCTAGTGGGGAGGTAAAACAAAGCTACCACCTTTAAAAACCACAAACACTCTTAAAAGAGACTTAGCAAGATCGAGCATATTGAGTCTTGGGTTAAGTTAAGTTAGCTTAAGTCGGGTTTAGGCTAGTTAGGTTAAATTAGGATCTTAGGATGGATAAACGTTGGTTAGGTTTATATTAAAATAGCATTTCACGAATGTCAATGAAAATGGCTTGAAATAGGAAGGAATCCTTTCAATTAAGTACCATGATCAACCAGTGTTAAGATTTCGCTCTTCTAGCCAGCTCTCTCTCTCTCTCTCTTTTTCAATACATACATACATATAATATATATATATATATATATATATATATATGACTTTATTGTATTAGTATTACGGTATATTCAACATTATATTCAACAGTATATTCAACTATAAATTCATTTTTCATTCCAGTTATTTTAAACGTTTTACTCATGATATTTCTCTACTGTAAATTACTTAACCACAACTACCTATGAAGTGGAATATTTTATCTTTTAATCAACTTGAGAGCCCGGTAAAGCCAAATTTTAAATAAAAATAAATGAAGAAAAGTTCAATTAACATTCGTTCATCGTACGTTAAAATCATTTCAATATCATCCATATAACTGTAATATTTTTTTTATATACTAAATAGTTCTCTTTTTATCTATCTATCTATCTATCTATCTATCTATCTATCTACCTCTGTATCTAAGAAAATACATATTTTGAACTCTGCTGTAACATGTAAATATATTAAAGATAAATTGGTATGTCGGGAGTGACAGGCAGAAAATGAATAAGTAAATAAAATTCTTGATATAAAAAACTATACTAACGCTCAAAACTACACGAAAAAGATATACAGAAATATGATTTTTAGGGCAATATATATATATATTATATATATATATATATATATATATATATAATATATACACATACATACAGGGTGTCACATGATCCGGTTTCATAGGAAAATGTATTTTAAATAAAATTTACAAAATGTTCATTTAGAGTTAAAACAAATTGATGTCTTGTTTTGGGACCTTTTCTTTTTTTTTTGTTGGAAGTAGAATAACACACAATGGCTAATATGGAAGTAAGTTACACTCGTGAGGAGAAGGCCTCCGCCTTTTAATTCAACCAAAAAGAAAAGGTTCCAAAATAAGACATGAATTTGAATATTTGTTTTAATTATAATGTATTACTTTTGTAAATTTAATTTAAAATAAATTTTCCTATGAAACTGGACTTGTGGGACACCCTGTATATGTATACAAAAGTAAATAGACATCTTCGATTTTTTTTCCTATCGTTTTTTATTTGATGCTAAAAGTGAATAAATAATAACGAATTTATTGAATAAATGTATTTAGAATCGTGTTACTTTTCCATTTCCATTTATTGACCGGATGAATTTATTATTATTTATTAACTTTTATAGCTTTCATTCAGTGCTACGACAAACGGACTTCAAGCATAGAATACCATCAGGTGCAACTCGACGAATGAATGCGTGTGCTGAGCGAAATTAAGGCGAAGAGGAAAGAGGAGTGGAGAAGGCGATGATATTTTTATATGAAAAGGGGAACAGAGAATTGGAATTTAAAAAAAAAGAAAAAAAAAGCAGAAGGAATGGCCGGACTTTATCCAATTAAGCTACGCTTCGTTTGCAATTATTCTTTATGTGATACTTCGTTGATTGCTTAAAGCACCGACGACGACTTTTTCGGGAGACTTTTTTTTAATTTTTTATTTAAGTTCAGGGAGACTTCCCTTCCGCTCTCTTTTTTTTTTCGGGGGTGGGGGGGTGGGGGGGGGGTGGGGGGGGGTAAAAAATCTTCCCCTCCAAAATTTAAAAACTAATAATTGCTTTTTGTTGTTTTTCATTTTAAGTTCTTACAATTTTTCTTATAAAAACTTTGCTATTCTTAACTTTATATATTCTGTCAAAAATTTATTTTCCTTAACTTGCCATATTAAGTTTTTACCCTCCAAGAAAAAAATGTGGTCAAAACCACCCAAAAAAAATTTTTTTTTAAATTTGGGGGAAATATTTTCATTTGGATAAAAACTTAAACATTAAAAAAATTAATTATTTATTTTAAATATTTGTTCACCATATACAGAGTGATTTTTTTATTCGAGAACCATGAAATCATGAAAGGTATTATTAAGGGTTCTCGAATAAAAAAATTATCCTGTAGTTACAGGCTTACGATACTGTATTGTATATGCAGGCACGTGTTTAATAACCATACGTACCTATTCAGTACTATATATGATGATATACCCCTCCCACGCCCCCACCAAATTGTAAATATAAACTTTGTTTTTAAAACTACGACTTCATGCCTGAAAATAAAGACTTCTATACAAAGAAATATTATCTTCTTTTGTCTCAAATCACTCAAAAAAAAGAAGTTTTGAAAACCATTTCTTCTTTGTAAAGAAGTTACATATCGTTAAAAGGAGTTATTATATCTTCTGACAAGATACTTTCATACCCAAAAAGAAGGAAAAACTTCCCCCTCCCCTAAAATTAAACCCTCAAAAAGAAGTTTTAAGTTCTAAATACAAAAGGTTTTAATTTGAGTCTGTAAAGAAGAAACACAATTATAAAAAAGAAAAACATATTCGTTAAAACCTATCAGCCGTAAAGATATTGAAATAAAAAAAAACCCAATAAATAACAGAAACCCATTTTTTTTTTTGGAGGAAGGAGGAGCCAAGGGCGAGTGCCGGCAAAAACGCCACCCCACCTCCCTCCAGCAGAGAGAAAGAAAGATCGCCAAAATCAAATCGTAATATTTCTTACATATTATTTTCCAAAACGAAATATTTTTATTTACTTTTGGATATTTAATTTTTTAATTTTTTAAGGTTTCTCAAAAAAACTACTTTGCCGCATTTATTCACACTTTATTTTAAATGAAACCTCTCCCCCCCCCCTCCCCGGTCAACTTATTACATTAAAAATACTAAAACAGTTTTACTGATTTCTTTCACAAAGTAATTTTTCCGCTCTCTATAAACTCTTTCATACTTTATTGAAAGCGGAAAAGCCTTTGATTTATTTTGGAAAGAGAAAAAAAATTAAACTCTTAAGCAGCTTATAAACTCACTGAGTAAAATATTCAATTTATTGCTTATCAACCACGCCTGAAACATTTCAGATTTTTCATAAATTTTTTTCTTTGTATACACAGTCAATTACTTTCATTTTCAGGTATCTAAAATGTAGGCCTATTATTATTATTATTATTATTATTATTGTTGTTGTTGTTGTTGTTGTTGTTATTAGTGTACATTGTTGTTACGTACACTAGTTTTGTGTTTTATGTTGTTGTAAGTTAATTTGAGAAAAAAATATTTGGGTACGTTTGGTGGTCGTGACTAGTGTAACGACCCTCAAATTAATTTTTTTAAATTTTTTTTCGTAGGTAATATATATTTTGTGTGTGTGTGTGTGTGTGTGCCCGAAAAAAAAGTTTTTAACATTTTCGCTAATTAAAATATGAGGTCATATACCATTTTATTTCGTATAATATTAACACACAATTAATTAATTGATAAAAACAACCAAATAACCCTAATTAAAAATATTCAACAACCAATATAAGTACATGAGAAATTTAACCATGTAACCATCCTATAAAATATAAAATTAAACTTCAAAGTTAATTTCCTCGCAATGATGCGGGTAGCGCAATATAAAAGTTTTAACCCGAAAGCCCCTACATTTGGGGCGCAACCCCAGCAATGTTCCCTCATATAATGTTGTCCGCATTATTGCATATTTCCGCGTCCTGGTCTTTTTATCAAGGTTAAACCTATCATATTAACCTACGTCACAGATGGATGATTTAAGAGGCAGCTTTGCTATACTGTTTTTTATTAAGGCTGGTGGATCAGGTGTCTGATCGAGCTACTGTACGTAGTACCCACTTTGCAACACCTCTTCCCCTTCGATCAGCGAGGTTGAATAAGGTTGAATATGGTTAAGTTAGGTTAATACATTGATCAGTGTGGATGAGGTTAAGTTAGGTTAATAGATTTAATCAGGTTAAATTAATCATATTAATAAATTTAGATAAAGTTAACTTTGGTTAATAGATTAAATCACATTAATGAGATTAAATTAGGTTAAGTTAGCTTAATAGGATTAATTAAACGTAAATTAAGTTGAAAAAATAAAGGTGTTGCCATTTTGTGGCCATTATGGCTAAAAGTTAGGTTAAGTTAGATTTTGGGTTTATATGAATAACAACGTCTTAGCTATGATTTAACTCGAGTTAACTTCCAATTAATTACAAATATACTCGTATATATATATATATATATATATATATATATATATATATATATATATATATATATATATATATATAAATAAACAATGAATAATCAATATTAATTTTTACATGAGAAACCAAAATCGCCTGAGCGAGTTTGGATAGAATTTCAATTTTTGCTTTCTATTTTTTTTTCAGTGTCACAACCATGCGACCTACCATTTCTATGGTTTAGTCGTATCCATATTTCCATTTTTAATTTGTTAGAGAATTTATTATAATTAATTATGGTTGTCTTGCATCTAACCCTCATCCCGAAATTTTATTTGATTATGCATACACACTGCATATGGCATGATTGGAACCCTTGTTTGTACTTCTTTATTCATTACTGTATTCCTCTAATTCATCTTTTTCTAAATTCTCCCAATAATGACTTGTACTGTACGTGCAAATTAAATAACTATGACGTCATAAAGTAACTTAATTCCCCTCACATTTTCCCGTCATTAATTTCCCTTCATCATATCTCTAGTATACAATGTATGGAAATTCTTTAACATAATAATAAAAACTGTACACTCTAACGTCATTATTTATATATTGTTCATTCATACATCCATGTCCTTTCTTGATCTTTATCTTTTGTTAATTTTATTAATTATTAATTCTCCTACCTATTGGCTACTGACGCCCTATCAACCTATCAGTCCATGTTTACTTGTGCCTATAGTACGCACACAACCTATTGTGTTACGTACCGATATGTGTACAATACTTTGTGCATTCGTACATGTCCCCTAATAATCATCATTACGTACATAGTTACGTACATGTAAATACGTCCACATGTATTCCGTTACTTTTTCTTTTATTTGTTTAATTCCTCGCACGACGGAAGTGTACGCAATTCGATGATCACAACATAAATTGACATCTGAAAACGTAAACATCTCTCAAAACATTATCATGTGTTATATATACCGTATGTGCCCATGTACTTTGTTATACTCCTAACATCCTGATTGTCTATAAATATGAAACACTGTAAACCAGTGATGCACAAACCCTGGCCCGCGGGCCAAATGTGTCCCACACGGGTCTTTTCAGTGGCCCCCACGGGTCTTTTCAATTCAATGAAAAAGTTAGAATATAAAAGTGACCCAATTTATGACTTAGATGGAAAGTAAGTAGGCTAATACATTTAGTTATTTTCTTCACTTGGCCCTCACATCAAAAAAGTTTGTGCACCACTGCTGTAAACAAAATAGTTGTAATTAACTGTAATACTTTAATATAATGTAATTGATGTACTTTAATCAAACTGTAATTAACGATAATAATTTAATATAATAAAATTAAAGTACTTTAATAAAACTATAATTAACGATAATAAGTGAATGTGAATTAATTGGTAATTATAATCATAATTGTAATAAACCCAAAATTACAACGTACTCAGTGATGTACTTAGGATTGTAGTTAATGTACAACCAAAACATTATGTCACCATTTAGGAATATACACTCGGCAATATTAGTATTATTTTTTATTATTATTATTTTTTCGTTGGGATAAATTTTGGAGCTGCTTCCTTTTTTCCAAATAATTGGTGACTTGTTCTTTTCAAATTTCTTAATAATTTTTTTAGATTAGATGCACTCTCTCTTCGTTATAAAAGATGAAGTCATGTCTTGCCTTAAACCTTTAATTTTGCTCATATGCATATCGTAGTATAAAAATGCATTTAATTTCCGTTTCTAATTAACTCGGCAGACCCGGAAAACATCAGATCTGAAAATATGCGGTTTAAGATAAAAATATGGCTTCCTCTTCCTATATCCTGTTTATCTATTGTCACAACAAAAAAAAATTATTTTTAACTGTTGTGCAAAAATAATACAACCTCTTCAATATTTAATAATGATGATGTTAGTAGAATCGGGGTATATAAACCCCAACCATTTCTTCCATATGCATTCTGATCCAACCTACGAGGCTGAGCATTGCCTGTAACATTTTAGCACTAAATCACAGTAAGAAACAGTCTTTATCTTCTCCTTCGAGCCGTGCTCTCTTCAGAAAACTTAGTCATTAAACTTCCCTGATACGTTACAAGAAGAATCGGAGAAACCTCAAAGAATTTAATAAGCCTCTCAGAATCCTCCGAGCCACTATAGAAGAACTCGGAGAGTAGTATAAAAGAAACTTCTACAAGTAACAGATCCGTTGCTGCCTCCTAACCAGAACCCCCGTCGATTTCGAACCGACCCAGGCCATAGACGGAGGGGTTAACATATATATATATATATATATAAATATATATATATATATATATATATATATACACACACACACACACATATATATATATATATACAGGGCGTCCCAAAAAAATGTATACACACTTTAAATAATTATAAAGGCAGTGTTTATTAAAATACATTTCATTTTCAAAATGTAATAGAATCTACAGACATTATTCAATTGTTTTGTCAACGCCTGTTTTCAAACTGACGTCCGTTCTGGTCCAGGCACTGCTGATAACGCGAAGCAATGGAATCGCAAACATCACGAAACAGTTCGTTTGGTATTTGTGTGCATTCTCGTTCAATGGCTGCTCTCAATTCAGCGACTGTTGCAGGTTTTATAGCGTAGACTTTGTCTTTTAAGTATCCCCATAAAAAAAAGTCTAGTGGTGTGAGGTCTGGTGAACGTGGAGGGTATTCTACGAAACCCCTTCGTCCAATCCACATCCACATCGTGCCAAGTACCACTCGCAATACTCCACTCTTCGGTCCGGATCATCTTCATTAATAGCATGGACTAATCTTGGAATGTAACTTTTCCATTGACAGCGCTTCAAAATGCGTTGGACAGACGATTCTGAAATTCCTACCTCACGACTCGCTTGCCGCACAGATTTTCTTGGACTTTGGTGATACGTTTCCAGTACTCTTTCTTGCTTTGTGGGGCTTGTCGATGTCCGTGGTCTTCCGGAACGCTTCTTGTGGACATTCTGAACAGTTCCATCGGCTTCAAACTTATCTCTAATTCGAGTGATGGTAAGTCGCGTTGGTGGATCTGTTTGAAACTCCCTCCTAAACTGTCTTTGCACTTCAACTGCGTTTTCACACTTCCAGTAGCATTTTAGAATGAATTTCCTTTGTTCAAAGCTTAGCCTGACTGCCATTATTAATTCTAATGGGTTTAACTTGGAAAGAAAGAAACATCAATTGAGCTATCAGCTGTTAAAGTGTGTATACATTTTTTTGGGACGCCCTGTATATATATATATATATATATATATATATATATATATATATATATATATATATATATATATATATATATATATATATATATATATATATATATATTTAGTATTAACACTTCAAATGCAAATTCCTTTAGCATTTAGCAAGTTAAACCTTAATATACTCTTATTATTTATTTCTATATATTATATATTATATAATATGAATTAATTAAATAATTAATGTTGATTAATTAATATTATTAATTTTCGTTGCAAATCTGTCTCGCATATTAATTAGTCTCCAAATGTCTCCTTAGCTTTCATATTTAAGTTTCAGTAAAGAGATCACTATATATATATATATGTTAGCGTCAAAAAGCGAAATCAGGCATTAAGATAATGCCTAGTAGGGTGTGTCAATTTGGGAGGTGAAAATTAATTTTTGCCAATTCCTTCACTGAGGGGTTTTAAAAATATGTTTTTGGATGTGAAGAATTCAAATCTGCTATTAGTTTTGTGATTGCTCAACACTTAGCTTGGTAAATCTACGTTTGATTAAAAAGCACATAAATTGCTCTCTGAAAACAACATTTATTAATTTTAGCTTCTCAAAATGTCAGGTAATGCTATAAAAATTTTAGTTTCTCTGCATAAAGCATATCCTAGTAATCATAAAACATATCCTTGTAATCATAAAACAACATTAGAAAGTAATGACATCAGTAAAAAAAATATTTAAACAACAAGTTTCATCAAGTCTTGCTTTGATTCGTTCTTGGACATCAGCCGCCGACTTGCTTCTTTGCCTCTGATATAGCCCTCACGTTTCTCAGGTGTATGCAACCTGCCTGCTGCCTGCTGCCTCTGTGACTTGTTTCACACACCTCTCTATTGACTGAGCATGACAGGGCCACTGTGGAACTTGCATAGGCTTGTCAAAGAACTTCTTTACTTCCGCTGTAGTCAGTTTACATGTCAAAGGAGGTTCAAATACCCCGTCAGACCAGTCTGTCAGCTCCAACACGGAAGAAGCACTGGGGTTGATGGAAGGTGTCTTCCTGGGACGTACAGAAAGATCTCCAAGTGTGTCATCATCTCCACCCCTCATGTCAACAATCTTTTGGACACCAGCTCTCCTCTCCTCACTGTCATCTGAGCACAAGAGTGTCTGGATTATCATTTCGCTGAATGCATACCATGCTGAGCGATTGATGGTTGGCAAAACAGCATCCACTACAGCCTTCTTTTGCAGCCTAACTAGCCGCAGCTGAAACAAGATGTGGCGTGGGCCTTCCACCCAAGAGTCTTTTACTTTGATGTTGAACCAACAGGGGTAGTACA
Source organism: Bathynomus jamesi (assembly GCA_023014485.1). NCBI lineage: Eukaryota > Metazoa > Arthropoda > Malacostraca > Isopoda > Cirolanidae > Bathynomus > Bathynomus jamesi. The sequence goes on along the minus strand of JAJOZX010002467.1, from coordinate 513,952 downwards.
CACCAACAATGTATTCCACTATCAGTCTTAAGTTGTTGAGGGTTTTGCCTTTAAGGCCATGTTTTGAAACCCATATGCGACAAAGCCTGTTTGCTGTTGTCAACCACCTTGAATGGCTCACTGGACCAATTTCAAGAAGGGCCAGATCTGTGGGAAGTTCTCCTGTCCTTATGGCCTGTGTGATCCTATACCCGTACGCTTGATCAGTAGAGAGATCCTTTACGACATTGTCACTCAGTGAAGTAAGAGGCTCTCCAATTGAGAGTTTGGTGAATGAAGGATCAATTTCAAGTTCGGTTGCAGTGTCTAGCATCTTGCCAATGTTACCTGTCCACTTGTTGTTGACAAGGTCTTCCCATCCAGTGCTGTGATCAAGTGTCGCAGGGGTAACTCGTTAGTGTGGAGGGCACAAACCAACCAGATCAGCTTACGACAAAGCTTGACCTCTACCCAATGGCAATGCATGGAACCACCCTCCCAGCCAGTGTTAACATTTGTAGAATCACCTCCAATGGCCTGCAGGCTTTTATCAATGACCTTCTTCTTCATGAAATCTACAAGATTATCAGCAATAACTTCAGCAGGTTTTTTTCTCGTTGAGCCTTTCTCAGGAGTGAAGTGGTAGAGATATCTTCCACCTGGCTCACTGCACACAGAATAATGCTCTTCTTTGATGATGCTGGGGAACTGACGATCTGAATTGTCTGCTTTCAGCATAACTTTAGTTGTATCTTGACGGCCGTCAAAGAAGATGCAGTCAATTTCACCCTTCTTACAAAGATCATCAAATTCCTGATCCAGGGATCTCATAACTTTTTCTTGGGCCCTCTTGACTTTATTGTGATCAACTACAAGTCTTTTGTCTTCTTCAGTGATCAAGCCAGCATCCATAAAGGCAGCAGTGGTGATGGCAGCTGTGGCACGCAGGCCAACACCATATCTGATGCTATGCATAGCAACATTAGGTATTTCTAATGTGTTGTACTCTGGCTTTTATTGGAAGTTGAAGACGTGCTTGGTATTTCTAATGTCACTTCATAACTTCCATCCTTTCCATCTTGAGCATCAGCTATTTGTTCTTCATTTCCATCATCAGAGAAAATTATTTCATTTGATGGCATTGAAACATCCTGCTTACTTGTCTGCTTATATTCAGCAAGCCTTCTTCTTTCGTCTTCTTGCCGCTTCTGCTTTTTGACTTGTCTGTTGTGCTCAGGTTGATCTGGCAAGCCAATCTGATGTGGTCCAATAGAACCAGACTTGTCTCTCTGACCTTTAATGAAAGCAAGTTCCTTCACAGGGATCTTCATCTCCCTAGGGCATGTACAGTTAGTGTGAGTTTCGTTTTTGCAACCAGCATCTGCAAGGCAGCCAAATTCAGAGCAGAGAACAATTTTACACTTGCAACTGAGGATGTCAAAAAGCTTGTCAAGTTTTGCAATGAAAGCCTCTTTGACATGAAGCTTTCCTCTCCCAAGAGATATGTTTTTGGCCTGCTCCCAGCTCTCTTGGATCTTGTTTAAGATTGTGACTCGTGAATTTACAACGGGGGCTACAAAATAACTGTTTGCTCGTTCCCACTTTTCAAGCACTTTACGGTAAATGTCCTTTGCAAGACTGGCTGCTGGGTAGTTTCTCACATCTTCACCACTTTGTTCTCTTAGCAGTAGCCATATTTCAGAACGTCTCGCAGAGTTGGGAGTTCAGAGGGCACACTCTCTACCAGTTCCAATTAGGTTGCTCATATGTGTAATGTCCCAGTCCTTGTCCTCCTTTTAGAAGCCATGTAGGTCAATTCCCCTGGTTAGGATGGTAGCCGACGACAAGTAATCTTCAGCACACTGCTGAATATGTTTCAACCTGTGAAATAAGCAAAAACAGCAGTGCATTATATATACAGCATATATAATTATTAATATAATAATTATTATATAATTCCACAAAAAAGTCAAAAAGTCACTATTTTTATTAGCTTCTACCAAGCAAAACTAATTATATTAATTAACAAAAATATCTTTAGAATTCCTAAGTCATGCTGCAACTTTTAGCACCACTCATATTTGGAATTTGAAAGTTGAAAAATTCGACACACCCTAAATTGCCTAGGCAATAAGCTGAAAGCTAAGAATGCATGTAGTTTTAGTCACAATGGTGACTTTCACTGTTTATGTTATGTTATGTTATGTTAGGTTAGATTAGGTTATTATTATTATTATTATTATTATTATTATTATTATTCTATTATTATTATTATAGATATATAATTACAGATATATAAATAGGCATTATATTTATGATTATATGCATTCTTAACTTTCAGCTTAGTGCCTAGGCATTAAGCGTAATCTGGATTTAGCTTATTGTCGCTAGCATATATATATATATATATATACGTTTATATCGTGTCAATAGCTTTAACCTCTTTTAATTAAAAATTATATTTTTTATGCAGGAAGGAGGGGCCAAGGGCGAATGTAAAAAGTTACAGTGAGATTAATGAAGCAGCACATGTAGTTGGTCCATCAACACTGCCTAATTTATGGTTGATATAGTTGATGTGAACCACGTGTCAACACTCAATAGACCGACTGTACAATTGGTTAAGTTTGATTAAATAGGTTATTCAGGTTAGGTTTAGAAGGGTTAAGTAGGTTAGATTTACTTAGATTTAGTACAATAACCATGGTTGTGTGTGTGTTGGGGGGAGGGGTAACTGGGCAACTGGGCATAGGTGAGACCGAGTGTGTGATTATACACAGATGTAGTGAGGTAATTTTTTTGTGAGGTAACACTTTTGGTACGTAAAAACATTAAATTTTATATAAAAAGTTAAAAACATTTTTGATGTTGGAAAAAGAAAGATATGATGGGGCTGGTTAGGTTAAGTTAGTTGAAGTTTGATTAAGTTAGATTGGGTAGATTAGCTAGTACCTCACATTTTAATGACTTAACAAAACCTATCCTTCGAATCTTCAATTACGTTTGAAACGCTTATCACGCCATTTTCGGTTCGATGGCACTGAGGTTAGATTAGGTTAAATTAGGTTTAGTTAAATTAAGTTTGGTTAATTATTTATTTTTAGATATATGGATTTAAAACAAAAAAAAAGTCGGTTATATGCGGAGATACGCACGTGTGTGTGTGTGTGTGTGTGTGTGTGTGTGTGTGTGTATGTGTGTGTGTGTGTGTGATACACATAAAACTACCTATAATTTAAACAATGCTTTTGTTTATCTGAAATACTTCAATTTCCTTTTTAAATTTCAATCTATTGGTCTCGAAACAATTTTAAAGATAATGAAATTTATTTCTCGAATTTCGAGAATAGTGTCTTCTCCAATTTTCTAAAGAACCTTTTAAGGTTCTTTAGAACTTGAAAGGATTTTGTAAAAGTTTTTTTTGTAGATTTCTAAATGAAAGTAATTTAGCTTATCCTCTCTCTCTCTCTCTCCCTCTCTCTCTCTCTCTCTCTCTCTCTCTCTCTCTCTCTCAAACGAACAAATAATATGAAGCGTAACTTGCAGCGAAAATTGTTCACAGAATCCTTAAGGTTTATATTATTCTATCAGGCTTCTACATCCGCGCAGCAATGAATTTGTAACTGCAATATATATATATATATATATATATATATATATATATATATCTATATATATATATATATAATATATATATCTATATACACGCTTTGGCTTAATTTGTTGGCTTTGAACGGGAGCTCAGGATCGACCTGAAGTCGACCTCTTTGCAGCATCTCACTTTATTTGTGGTATTTGATGGAGAAGACAGTTGCTTTCCACTGTCATCCTGCCGGCTACGCATGACTGGTCAGGGACTTTGCACAAAAGCCTGTCTAGTTGGTTCTTGGAATTATTCAGGTTGGTGCGCCGGACGTTCTTCAGTTCTTTTGGCAGTACAATAAAAAGTTTGGGGGCTTCGTATTCTGCGGTATTTTCCATCATCGTTTCCATCATGGCTCCCGCAGCTGGGATAGTAAAGAATTTACCTCTACTCTAATTCCATTGTGTTTCTATTTCATTTCTAAAGTCTGGGACACATCCCTCGTGTATTTTCCATATGTATAAATTGTATAGCACTCGCATCTCCTTTCAATTTCAGGGAATTTCAGAGATTGTAGTCGAGACCAGTCTCTCTCTTCATCTTTCGTTTCCTCTAACTTAGACATAAAAGTCATTTGTTTGGCCTCTGTTTGCAACGTCTTGTTATTTGTATGGGTTCGTGAATACTGGGAAATGCTCAGTTATTAGTACAACTAAACTCTTTCATATTTTTACCATGATGTTTGCTTTTCGGCCGTGGAAGCTCCTCCAGATGATTCCCATTATTTTTGTAGCTCTTGTAATTTTAATATTATAACGTTCCCTAAATTCTACATCCGATGGCATTATTATTCTGACATCCGTGACTTGTTGGTTTGTTATTATTATTTGTTTGTCATGTAGTGTTTTGTACCTTTTATCCTGTATCTCTTCATTGTTACCACGTATTATGCGTTGGAATTTTTCTTCGTGGAACTTCATAGTGTTTCTTCTGCCTACCCGAATAGTGTTTAAATATAGGACGCCCCTATATATATATATATATATATATATATATATATATATATATATATATATATATATATATATATATATATATATATGTGTACACACACTGAAAACTAGTTTAACAAATAGAATTTCAAAGTTTTTTTCGTTTATTTATGAAGACAGAAACGTACAGTAATTACGAAAGAAAATTATTTAAAGCAGAAAATATTTTGATGGCTCTTCTGTCCTCCATCTTTGTCAAGCCAAATTAGATATTTTTTAGGTGGCAGTAGGAGAATCACTTATATATATATATATATATATGAAAATAAGCCCACATTTGAAAGAAAAGTAATTTCCATATTAAATATTAGACATAACTACTCTCGCATTCAATGCATTCCAAAGTGATTTAGGAAGACAGATCACTCGACGAAAAATAAGCGAGATTTGTTATATCTTTCTAGGTAGATAACTGACTTTCAACCGTTCAGTTGTAATAATAAATAGGCCTATTAAAACCTAGAAATGAGAACTCACGTATATACGAGTATACAGTATCAATATATATATATATATATATATATATATATATATATATATATATATATATATATATAGCGATATATAGCGAGATGCGTCCACGAATTAAATAATCCAAGAGTGAGAAATCCAAAGGAGACAACTGTCAAATTGATCTTGTCCCATTTTATGCCATTTTCATTTTCATTCACGGTTTTACCATTTAGGTTAGGTTAGTTTAAGTTAGGTTAGGTGAAGATCAGTTAGATTAGGAAATATTTGTCATTCTCACTAGGCAGCTTTATCGTGAATGGGAATAAGATTGATTTTCTTTCTCAAATAAAGAAATATTTTTCTTAAATCTGAATTTACCACGTTGTGCATTTTCATTTACGGATACCAAATCTGGACCTTGAATACCGTGAGGGCCAATGCCAAATTTCACTAAATGTTAGATATTTGTTTCTTAACCCTTTCACGACGGGTAATACGTTCCTTTCAACCAAAAAATATAGGTTTTATTATAACTCGACATTAAATATTTCAGTAATTTCACTGAAATGATTTTGGGGGTTTCTTTCCAACAACTAAATGACACCTGAATAAAAATGTAGAATTATTATTTTTTTTTATTTATAGAAACGTTGCATTCAAATGCAATTTATATTATTATTATTATTATTATTGTTATTCGGGACTGTTAACCTTTTAAGGACGACAGGTACAAATTGGTAACGTTTCAAATTCAGGCACTCATAACTTAACCCTACGAAAACTTCCGGCCTTAAAGGGTTAAGTCCCATCAGCCGTGAAAGGGTTATGGTGTTCTTAGACATTATTATAATTCAGTGTAAAAGAGGTTAATGTCATCATGTAAACCAGTGGTTCTTAACCTTTTTAGGCTGCGACCCAAATTCTGGTCGCGGGACTAGCTCGGCGACCCATGTCTTCAAACAGTTCACTCGTAATAGAAAATAAGATAAATAATTAATTAATTAATGGTAAAATGATTAGGGATAACATAAATAAATGATCAATGACAATTTAATGACTCAATCAAAATGGCTTGGCGACCCAGGGGTTAAGAACCACTGATGTAAACTGTTCGCTTATTTTCTTGAACACTTTTTCATCAGCCAAGGTCAGAGAAGCAGTTTATACCTTCGTCTAGTAACGAGGAAAGGGCACTTTTTCTCCCTTTTTGCATTGATTTTTATTGTTAAACCTGCATTTTGATACCATATATATATTATATATATATTATTATTATTATATATTATTATTATATATATATATATATTATATATATATATTATTATTATATATACAGGGTGGGCGGAAAGTAGCTCCCTATTTTGGATTGGTAAAAAAATACGTATATTATCCATTTATTTCAGAAGAAATAATATGAAAAGGTAGGCATACATGGTAGGTTTTCTATAAAATTCAATGTGGGCTCCAACTCTTTCCACCAGCTTCTGGAGCCGCCCAGGAATGGCGTCCACTGACTTTAGCAGGAACTCCGGCGGGATGGAGGACATGACTTCCCGAATTCGGTCCTCCAGTTCTTCCAATGTCCTCGGTTTGGTGCGGTAGACTTCTTCCTTTACCCACCCCCAAAGAAAGAAGTCGCACGGTTACCGCTGAAAAACGGCAGAATCGGTTCAGTGTAACGGTGTGGTGTGGTATGACCTCAGATCAGGTTGTGGGCCCGTTCCTTCTGCGCAACACCATGAATGCTGAGCGGTACCTTGCAATGTTGCGAAACGAGGTCTGGCCGGTTGTCAGCACATGGGAGAACATCGACGATCTGATATTTATGCAAGATGGCGCCCCTCCGCACTTCGCTCTTGTTGTCCGTGAGTGGCTGGATGCCCACTTCCCTGGGCGTTGGATGGGTCGTCGTGGTCCACATCAATGGCCAGCCAGGAGCCCCAACTTGACACCGTGCGACTTCTTTCTTTGGGGGTGGGTAAAGGAAGAAGTCTACCGCACCAAACCGAGGACATTGGAAGAACTGGAGGACCGAATTCGGGAAGTCATGTCCTCCATCCCGCCGGAGTTCCTGCTAAAGTCAGTGGACGCCATTCCTGGGCGGCTCCAGAAGCTGGTGGAAAGAGTTGGAGCCCACATTGAATTTTAGAGAAAACCTACCATGTATGCCTACCTTTTCATATTATTTCTTCTGAAATAAATGGATAATATACGTATTTTTTTACCAATCCAAAATAGGGAGCTACTTTCCGCCCACCCTGTATATTATTATATATTATTATTATATATATTTATATATATATATTATTTGACCTCTATTACACCTTTGCGAAAAACTTAAAATAAAGAAAATTAATTCTTAAATTTTTGTGCAAAAAATAAAATCTTTTTCTATCAATTCTCAAAAATAGTAATTTTTTACTTTGGCACTTTTTTTACACCCAGGTCCAAAAATGAGAGTGGGAATGACATTAAGTGCAGAATATTTACACACACACACACCACACACACACACACACATATATATATATATATATATATATATATATATATATATATATATTAGTGATGTAGGTCACATCCGCATCCGCATCCGCGGAACATCCGCACATTTTCTCGCATCCGCATCCGCATCCGCATCCGCGGAACATCCGCACATTTTCTCGCATCCGCATCCGCATCCGCATCCGCACTTTGGACTGCGGATGTCGTGCGGATGTCGACCGTTGAGATAAAATGTCATTAATAAGCGGAAATTATCAAATTCTACTATATTAATAGAACTAGTTCATTGTGCGCAAAAGTGATGCAAGCGACAAGACGAGAGGCTGTTCTTGTATGAAGTTACGCTCTTGCAACCTACTTAGATCCACGTTACAAAGCTAAGTTATTTTCACCTAGTACATTAGAACGAGTTAAATCATCACTTGGCAAAGCAGTTGAAGAGCTTCAATCTCTTGAATCTGTCGCTTCGCCCCCCACCAAAAGAATAAAAGTTTCAGTGACAGAACCAACACCTTCAAAAGCAAATCTATCACAGAATCTGTCTCTCAGTTTCTTGAGTCAAGCAGCAATGACGAGACCTACGCGATGTCAAAAGATGTAGTAAAAATGATCGAGAGCTATCACCAAGAAAAACGCCTGGCTGCATGTGACAATCCTATTAGTTGGTGGAAAAATACGCAGAATATCTATCCATACTTGAGTAAACTTGCGAGGAAACATTTAGCCTGTCCTCCAACAAACGTACCAAGCGAGAGATTATTTAGCAGTGCTGGATTAATATATGATGAAAAGAGAAACAGACTGGCAGCAGAAAAGGCAGAAAAATTAATGTTCCTTAAGCATAACCTTCCTATAATTAAGTTTGAACATTAAACGATGAACATCTTAGTTTACTTTATTTTAATTACTCATTTATAAATATGCCTAATAAAACTTTAAACTTAATATAAATAGTTATCAAGCTAATTAAAGATCTCTTTCTATAAGGTGGAGGAGGTTGGGGAAAGAGGTCGGTGGGGTGCATTTGAGTTGGGTTCACGTCCCGCATCCTGGTAACACAATTATGGTTTCTAATTGTGGCTGAAACTCAACAAAATATAACGAATTTATTTGCAGACGAATTCACTAATTGATTTCTATATTAGTTAGATGCTTGATATTATTTTATATGTTCAGAGAAAGTACAGCAATTATTGTACAATTAATCAATTATACTACATTATAGCTACAGCTCTCTCTATATAATAACTTATTCTATACGTTAAACACAACAAATCTCGAATATATCCTAAAAAATAACGAAAATGTAGACATCCGCATCCGCATCCGCGGATGTTGAAACCAAACATCCTCATCTGCATCCGCATCCGCGGATGTGAAAAAAATGACATCCGCTACATCACTAATATATATATAAATAATCAAACTTAAATATTGATCTAACGTCATCAATGTCAAAGTGCCATTGCTGAAAGTGCCAACATATCATACATATCCGCCAAATCAGGTCGTAAACTACTTTATAATACCGATTTAGGTACGATCTTGTTACATTATATATATATATATATATATATATATATATATATATATATATATATATATGATACACACACACCGTGCATGGAACAAGGAACTCTTCTAGAAAAATTAAATCCACTATAGTCCGAATAAGTAATAGTAAATGACAAACACTATAGTTTTTTCTTTTTCATGTTATATGCACATGTTATGTGCCTTGAAAAGTGGACGCTCAATTCTGCCAGTTGAGGTTTAAGTTTTGGTTTTTGGCTAAAAATATAATAGTTACCCCTTTTTCTTTGATATATTCAATCCGACGTGAAGGCAGCGAGTCTTTTCCTTATATTGAGGTTCTAAATGTAACGGGGCTAGGCTGCTTTAAACCCTAGATCCTGTCCCAAAGCTGGATCCTATCTGCTTTGCAGATAGCTGGTGAAGGAAGCTATATTTTTGGGACCTCTTTGCGAGTGACCCGTTGCCCACGTCGGGCTAACATCATGAAAAAGAAAAAAACTATAGTGTTTGTCATTTACCATTACTTATTCGGACTATAGTAGATTTAATTTTCCTAGAAGAGTTCCTTGTTCCATGCACGGTCTGTGTGTATCATAAAAAAACCTCAGGGAACCATTCTGAGTTCATTCCTATATACATATATATATATATATATATATATATATATTTATGATTCTGGCCTTTGGAAATGAAGCGCAGAATGGATATTGAATTCGTGCGTATACACTATTTAACGAAATCGTTTATATAATTTATCAGTATCACATTACCTCTGAGATATAGTATAAATATAATAAGAATTGTAGATCCTATTCACAGTTCCGTAATAAAAGTGTCACGTAATTTTCACATTAAATCATGTGAAGTTTATCTGTATTGACTGAATTCAAACTTCAATTGTTATTTCGATTGTCCGAAAACATGCGAGAAAACCATATAATTTCACTTATTCTAAGGATACACGAAGATAATTGGACGAATTAATGCTTTAAAGGATATTTTTTTTTTTTTACTCGTTCGTGACGATAGTATGAATAGATGAATAATAATAATCTTTGGGGGTTATAGTTTATATATATATATATATTTAAAAATATATATATATATATTATATATATATTATATATATATATATATATACAAGCTGGGCCAAACCGTTAATCCGTTAATCGTTAATTAACGAAGTTAACTTTTTCGTTAACGATTTAACTTTTAAGTTAACTTTGAAAATCATTATCGGACTAATTAACTTCCGTTACATTTAACTTCCGTTAACTCAAGTCCGTTAACCCAAAAAATTCATAAATAAACGTTTAAAAGTTTCTATTATTTTCAGTGCTGAGCAGGTGCGCAATTAATCCGCCACTGTTAATAGTGATGAACGAATTTCCATTTCCGCAGTGCAAAATCAGGCGATTATATTTGTTTCCGTCGCCACAATTTGTGTCTTACCAAATATGGTAGTTATTTATGGCATTGGTTTGAGCAAAACATGGTCGACTGTAAAATCAGGCGGAAAGATTTGCCATTTGAGTTGAATGTTTCAACTTCTTTCAAGAATATCACGAGCATTTTAAGGCACTTTCAATAATATATATGTAACAATTACAACAAATAACTACATTCGTTTCATTTGCAGTCTGTCTCTTGTGCAACATGTTTGTGCTAGTGAATATTTAAAAATAATCGTGGTGAAGTAAGTCATGTATATTTATAATATGTCTGTGAGTACCTTATTAGTAGTCTCCTTGATACATTTCAAGAACCATAAAACTGATCAGGTAAGATTTCAATTCTCATGTCACTTTGTTCTCTATGGGCAACATCCTGAGGGCCAAAGATCATCCCTGTCTGATGAAAACTTTGATATGCTAATTTTCATGAAGGGGAACATGCATCTCATGGACAAATGGAGAACGAGAAGAAGAGGGAAAATTAAATTATATATATATTGTGTTTTTCATTTTTTTTATAATAAAAGTTAACGTTAACGGTTTATCGGTAACTTCCGTTACATGTTTAACGAATTAACGGATTAACGGTTAACGAAGTTAACTTTTTGGTTAACGGATTAGCGGTTAACGAAGTTAACTTTTTGGTTAACGGTGCCCACCACTGTGTATTATATATATATATATATATATCAGAGCTGGGCACTTGCGGCATATTTTGCGGTACTGCGGTACTGCGGTACTACCGCACTACCAAACCGGTACCAAACCGGTACGCGGAAATTTGAATGCGGTAGCGGTACTGCGGTACTTTCAGCGATCCTTTGCGGTACTGCGTTATGCGGTTCCGGTTTGCGGTTTGCGGTAGTACCGCAGTACCGCAGTACCGCAAA
>JAJOZX010002467.1:422500-500000 GCA_023014485.1 Bathynomus jamesi | reverse complement strand
CTGAATTTGTAAAGCAATTCCGACAAACACCGCATAGTAACTTGGTCTCAAAGTTCTTGAATTTCATTAGTAAAGTCTTCAACAATTTCTCTTTGTCAAAAGTTGGTCTCACATTAAAGTGATTTTGACACTTTCGTCCTTGTTTATTACGACTCTCTAAGTATAAAACTAAACAATTTTGACTCTTTCGTCCTTGTTTATTACGTCTGTTTAAGCATTAAACTAAGCAATAATAATAATTATACCATGCTTCTCAAACGACGTAACCCTCAAACATATTTCAAGTTCATCTTGGTAAATGCCATTTACTACAAAGAATAGCTTCCGAAATCGTTCATGGCGTCGGTTGTGTATTTGTTTAAATGTAGTAGTTGCTCAGCTTTAGTTATGTAGGTAGTGTATCTCGCCACCGCGAAATTGATGCTGAGGAACATAAAGATATTTCCTCTCGAACGAACCAACACGTAAACAAACACCAAATCATCCATCAGAGATGGACAACCAATCATTCATCACACAATTCCTGTATAGTACATTTGGCATATTGAAAAACAACATTTTTATAGAAATTCGCGTACGAGAATCGTATACTTCTTAAATCACTCGCACTCAATTCACACTTATTGATCATCATCATCATCATCAACATATAAGTCATCAACATCTAAATAATTATAAATCATAAAAGAACACACGAAAAAGTTAACATTTTCAACACTGTTGTTCCAATTGTTCCAAACACCACAAATACATAACATTAAAATTAACAAAATTCTTTTATTACAGCTTTTCTTAGTCTCCTCCTAATTAAAAATTTTGTAATGTAATTTTTTTTAAAAGTTTAAAGATTCAATCATCTAAGTTTAAAAAGTAAAATTAATTTAGGTGTAAAAAAAAATACCCACTGATGATGGGAAGATGTCTCGAAACGTCGGAAAAATAATTAAATTGGGTAAAAGGAATTTTGAAAAAGTTCAAAATTTTTGTACTCTTTTTTTCTTTTTGTTTTATTACAAAATTCTAATTCGTTAATATATATATATATATATATATATATATATATATATATATATATATAACTAATTAAGATAAGTTTAATAGAATTCTACTTTTGTATTACTTTTACGAGTATTTCAATTATGGGAGTCCATTTTATCCATTTTAATAAAAATTATGTCCACCAACTTTTTAATTCGTTTTCTTAAATTTAAAAAAAAAAAAAATCTGAATTTTCTTTTCTCTAATCTTTAAGAATGAAATTAAGTAAAGAAAATCAAAGGGAGATGCTGGAAGTGTGGGGAGGGGTGGGGGGGAGGGAAATTTTTCCCGGGATCCGAAGGGGAAGAAAGGGACTGAAAATAGCGAAGTTTAATAAATCCAATTTTTGAAGCAAAATGACTTTAAAGAAAAACCGTAGAAAACATTTCTCGTTTCTTGCTGTTTTTCGATAGTCTTTTAAACAATCATATTAATTGATTCATTTCTCAGGAGATTTTCTTCGTCCGCCATTATATTGGAAGGGTTTTTAGTTCATCGTAGGACGTTTTTTTTTTTTTTTAATGGTCGTTCATTTTGATCGTTGATTTAGAAAACGTTCTTATACTTTGAGTTTTTTTCTTTTTTAATCTTTTTCGATTGTCTTTTTAATTGTTATTTCACATCCTATGTTAAATTTTATGTTCCTTTTCTGTTCCTTTCTGTTCTTTTGTAATTTTTTTTTGTACTTTTTTGTTCTGTTCCCTCCTTATTACTTTTTGTTTCATTTCGTTCGTTACTTTTTTGTACTTTTCTTTCTGTTCGTGCATTACTTTTTGTTACTTTTTGTTCTGTCTTCTTTATTTTGTTACTTTTTGTTTCTGTCCCTTCGTTATTTTGTTAATTTTCCTTCGTTACCTTGTTACTTTTTCTGTTCCTTTGTTACTTTTCTGTTATTTTGTTACTTTTTTCCTGCGTTACTTTTTCTGTTCCTTTGTTACTTTGTTACTTTTTGTACCTTCATTATTTTCTGTTACTTTTTGTACCTTCATTATTTTCTGTTACTTTTTCTGTTCCTTCGTTACTTTGTTACTTTTTGTTCCTTCATTATTTTCTGTTACTTTCTCTGTTCCTTCGTTACCTCCTGCTACTTCTTCTTGTTCCTTCGTTAATTCCTGTTACTTTTTTACTCCTCTTGTACTGTATATATATATATATATATATATATATATATATATATATATATGACTTTTCAATATAACATTTATTTTACGTTGTTCTTTTACAATTAACGTTTTACTACCAACGTTTATGTTTCTCGTCACGGGTCGTTACTCGTTTATTTTTATTCTTGTTTTTTATTTCTACTACAAAACTGTTACAATATCTTTATTTTAAACTGTCCGCTTTTCTTTTTTTTCTTTTTTTTTTAATACTCAACGATCTCTGAATTGCATTTCTAATTTCCCTGACGATACATAAAGTATTCTATGAGACCCCTCCTCCCCCCCCTATTTTGTACTATTTTTACGTTTAATGCAAACGTGTTCACCATCTTTGTTGTTGTGAATTCAGGAAAAAACATTTGATTTTTAGTGAAAATTAATGCATAGTGTATATATATATGTATGATGAATAAAACCACGAAGGAAAGGAAACACAAAAAGGTGCTTAAGGGCTTTCGTCTAATGACATCCTCAGGAACATCCTCAGGAACAGGAACATCCTCAGTGTTCCTGAGGATGTCATTAGACGAAAGCGCTTGAGCACATTTTTGTGTTTCCTTTCCTTCGTGGTTTTATTCATCATAAATATTTTTCACGTGTTACTTTCGTGAAATAATTTTCATATATATGTATATATACACACGCTGTTTTAATAAACATGTTTACGTACAATAAATTTAGAAATATATTTAACGCATGAACTTCAAAGCATGTTTTGTTAAAACACGTTATGGAATACAAAATATGTCCAAACTTGTCCCTTGTTTCAGCATAAAATATTTTTAGTGGGAAAAATTATATCATTCTTACAGTTTGCATTTAAGTATAATTGTAAACACGTGGGAACATGTTTAATAATTCAGTGTTACTGACATAACACTGTTACGAATATTCACTAGGACCAGAAACTGGCACAGTGCTCAGGGCAACTAATGCGGACCATTGCTCTGACTCCTGTATTATTATTATCATTATAATTATTATTATTATTATTATTATTATTATTATTACCAGCATCATTGGGCTCCGAATCCCCGACTTCAGTGTCCTCATTTCACTCATTGGGAAACGGTGTTACCTCCTTGAACGACGGACGCTGGCCATAACCAGCGTTACTACTCATGAAAAACAAAATTTTCAAGACATGCGTGAGATTTTTTCTAGATGGATAAAAAATTTTCAAGGTACTGCTAATCCGCTAGTGTGTGATTATTATTTTTTAAGTTAAAATAAAAAACAGGCTGCAATACACATTTATACCGATTGTTTTGTCTAGTCGATTTTTCAAGATCTAGTAAAAGTTTTCAAGGAGTGGCAAAGCTGACCATAACAAGTGTTACTTCTGACCCCAAACAAGAAAAGTTTAAACTGCCAGGCGTAAGACAAAACAATGAAATTACGTAAAAGAATGAACCAAAGGTATTTTATAAAATGTATTGCATGGTATGATGTCTGTCGTCAACAAAGACTGTATTTTGCTATTTTACTGAGTAGTAAAATATGTTAGTAAAATTTTTTACAAATATGCTGTTTGTGCGCATGCGCGCGGTCTTGTTTATTTAAGTCAGTTGAGATACTTTTGTTCATATGAAGATGTGCTCAACAGCACGAACGGTCTTTAAAAATTAGTTTTTTAGAGTATGTTAATTAAGGGTCTACATTTAATGGCTATCTAAAATTACCCTGGAAAAATATTTAGTTGACACAAATAAAATATTGCCATTCCTACTAATATTTAGTATAGATAACTGAAACAAAGTTGATCGTAGACTAACTAAAATTTTGGAAACAATGGCCAAAGTTTATTTCATATAACCAATTTTTTTTCTTTTATAACCTTAGTTAACCTTGGTTTTGCTTCTTCCTGAATTGTTCATTCTGACAAAGGTCAAGCTTGTTGTTCCACCTTGTAAATATATGCTCACTTTTATATAAAAACAACATCAGATCGAGTCGACGAAATTAATTCCGAAATGGTACATACTCTTCCAACTTTAGTTACTCAGAAATTTAACCTCAAGCATTATCGACGAGTTACATTGTCTATCGTGGGTATCACTTTGATGGGTATAAAAGTGTAAAACGTGACACGTAACAGGTTAAGATTGAATGACTATACCTAAACATGTTAGAAGTTTTCTTGACCTAAGAATGAAAGTGTTTGATATACTATTGTTAAATATTAGTAAATATTGGTAATATTTGTAAAGGTTAATAATATTCACAGGTAAAGTTCTGCAATGTAATGTTTTTTTTAGTATTCACCTTCAGTCATATTTAAGTCATGCTGCAATATATCAATTACGTTAAATATCTAAACGTGTCCACTAGTAAATCGGAAATCAAGCCCTGTGCAATAGGGTGGAGTGAAAAAAACTTTTTTTAGAATTCAGTTTTGTATGGGCACCCAAAAGTTAGTCTGTAGTACCAATAAGAAATCTGTAAAATATTAGCTACCTGCGATATCAACTTCACCGGCACCAAGGAGGTCAAAGATTTTGCCTTTCAGGTCCCGCCAAAAATTAAGGAAAAATTCAAAGATTTAAGCGTATCTTCTACAGATCTACAGAAGCTAAGGCTAACAAAGACCCTAAGATCCACTCTAAGGTTACCCCGAGAGAAAGGAAAGAGTAGGGGGTTAAGAGAAGAGAAGAGAATAAGGGGTTAAGTAAGGAAGAACACCCATCACTCGTTGGTTAACATTCATTCAGAAAAAGAGAAAAAAGACTCATCATCATCATCCGCCGGCCACTGCCGACAAGTCAGAAAAATAGTCGGAGAGAATAGGAGAGGGGTGAAAGATGAAAAGACGTAAAATAAGAACGCTTACAAACCATACAAACACAGTCTTAACTCACTGTCATGCCATGCAAACTACAAACATGCAAGAAAAGAGAGTTACAGACATGCAAAGTAAGGAGAGGATAAGAAAAAAAAAGTAGGTAAAGTTAAACAAAAAGTGGGTTAGTTTACGCTACGAGCTACATCTACGTTCGTGTTAGTCTAATTTTTTTTTTTTTATAATTTTACTGCTGGCATCACACGCTGGCATGTTACAAGCTGGCATTAATCGTCAACAGACTCATCCTCGACCCCCCCCCCCCCAGAGCTCCTGTTGCTAATTGTTTTTTTTTAAATTTTAAACAACGTTAATATTTTTAAAATGTCTTTCAAGACGGTTCTTAAACACATTAACGCTGGTAGAGTTCACGACGGGCGCGGGAAGATTATTCCATTTATCAATTACTTTAAACGTAAAGAAGTTTTTAGCGATATTAGTAATGAAACGTCTGCCACGCAACTTAAATCCGTTATTACGAGTATTACTATTATCGAAAGTGATCAATTTGTCAAAATTTACGTTATCGATGTTATTAACGATTTTGAAAACTTCAATAAGCTCCCCCCTTAATCTCCTAGTTTCGAGTGAATACAGGTCTAACTCTTTAATCCTATCTTCATAAGGCTTGTTGCGCAATGACGGAATTAGTTTCGTGGCACGACGCTGAACCCTTTCTAACCTATCAATATCCTCACGCAAGTACGGGCACCAAAACTGAACGGCATATTCTAAATGAGGCCTGACTACGGACTTGTAAAGGGGCAATATAATATCCTTCGATTTAATTCGAAATTACGCGCTATGAAGCCTAACATCCTATTAGCTTTTGCGCAAGACTCCAGGCACTGGTTCCTAACCTTTAAATCCTTAGATACGCGTACGCCTAAATCTACTTCCTCGTCAACGCTCGCCAACTCCCTATCATCCATCGTGTACGTGTAATTATTGTTACGAGAACCTATTGCAAAACTTTACATTTGTCTACGTTAAATTGCATCTGCCACTTATCTGTCCACTCCATAATCCTATTTACATATCGTCTTGGAGCCTATTTCTATCGTCCTCGTTAACAACCTTACCGCTTATTTTAGTATCGTCGCGAATTTTGACACGTTACTAGTCAATCGTACATCTATGTCGTTAATGTAAATTAAGAATAGCAATGGGCCTAGCACAAAACCCTGTGGGACACCGCTACCTACATCTAACTACCCCGATTCATTACCATTAACTACCACCCTCTGCCTCCTAGCACGAAGCCATTCTTCTAACCAGTTAGCTACCTGACCGCGTATACCGTGCGCTTTGACCTTCGCAATTAATCTCCTATGCGGAACTGTATCGAACACATTTTTAAAATCTAAATAAATAACGTCAGGCGCCCTATGCCTATCGTATTCGTGCACTATTTCGTTATAAAATTCTAACAAATTAGTTAAACAAGATCTATGGCGTCGAAACCCATGCTGACTACTATTAATCAAATCTCTACTTTCTAAGTGATCGATGATACGATCCATAACTACGGATTCCAAAAGTTTACCGACAAATGACGTTAAGCTAATGGGCCTATAATTGTTAGCTACTGCGCGGTCGCCTTTTTTAAAAATGGGCGTGACGTTAGCTAATTTGAAGTCTTCAGGAATAATCCCCGTTTATGCTAGGAAGTTCATTTTTATTTCTTTTGATTTACCTATTTCTGTTCTTTAACTTCTCCCTTATACACTTTTTTTCCATTTCTCACAGAAATTTGGTATTTCATGAAATACTAACAAAAAATAGGAATTTTTATATCTTTCGTCGAGTTTCTCAACTTTAGTAGATGTTTTAGCACCATTTTAAGGTTTCCACTTGTTTAGATTTTCACAGATTTAAATTATTTCATAATTATATTATTTAGGGTTTATTTGTATTATATTACATTATAATTTATATCTCTTTTCCAGATTATTTGAATGCTTTGATAAATTTTTATACTGAATCTGATTCGTTAAACATTTAGTCACTAATATAATCTAATTCTATTCCGACGCATGAAGTAAAATTAGGCATGGCTTCCATGGCCGCGAATGAATCAGCAAAAAGGAAGACAAGGAATATTCAACAGCTGAATCCATTCTTTGGAACACCAAAGGATCTCTCACTGGTTTATTTGTCTTCGTCCAAAGATATACTTCAGTGTTTTCTTTATGTTAGACAGGAAAGAATTAAGTCAGGAGAAGCTAATTCAAAAATTTATGATGTTGCTATAGTCGTTGCTCAAAAAGTAAAGACTGTATGAGATCGTGCTTCTATTCCAACTAGCCATCATAAGACCAAAATGCAGCGCATCCAAGGTTTGTACGAAATATATAAAAATGTCTTGAAACAATTCAAAGGGCGGAAAGACCAAGCATCCTATCAAGCATTGCTTCGCAAATTTAAATTTGACTTACTGAAGCCCTTTGATATAACTTCTTGTAAATGTGAAGACTTCCTGACATGTTGTGAGAAAGACAGAAAACATCTCGAAAAATGATGATTGGATCCGTAGATAAAGTGGTCATCAAAAAGATGTCAAAAAAGAAATAGGCTATACAAAAGTATGAGGAATATACAGGACGGATCTCGAAAGGAATGAAAGAATTTGATACTGCTGCAACTGTTTCGTCAAGTTCCAGCGAAATAAACAAAAGCAGTGAGCCGTTTAAATTCACGACGAAGCCATTAATTAATCCCTGACCTTCACAAATGAGAATGAGAATGAGAATCTTCTTCTCGCAATGATTACTGATAACCGGCCAAACATTCGAAAATTGGCAATACAAAGGATTGAAGTAGCAAGATCTCAAGCTGAAAAAATGAAAAGCATTTGTGAGTTCAGTGTACCGAAGCTAAATTTCCATGCACTTGACTCCACTGATATTATATTTTGGGCAGATAGTCCCATCAGGCTTGAGCCACCATTGACAAAACACTTAACCAAAGAGGAGTTGACATCATTGGCTGAGAACACTAGCGAAGAAAAATTAAAACTCTTTCAATTCCCTCGTCATACACAAGGAGTAGAAAGGAGTATCAAACTCGTAACAGAAGCGGCAAGAGCAGTTTATGGAAGTGAGAGGAGAGATGGCTACGTTAAAAACAATATTGCATCTCAAGCAATAATGAAATCATTTGAAACCAAGAGAGCCTACAAAACTGAATAAGAAACTTTCTAAATTATTGTGGTGAGTGGGTTAGGGTGAAATTCAAAGAGCAGCCACCTCCACGTGGTGAGGTTTGGGTAATTTAAGGCGAAATATGCATGGCTCGTATCTAGCTTAAATTAGCGGAGAGCTGCTCCAATAAACCAATATATTTAAAGCCATGCAGCTATTTTATGAGCTTCTAAAAGAAAACTGACTCACTGAATGACGCTCAATATCAACCAATCAATGAAAGCAATAAAAAACTCCTTTTTTTTTTGTATTTTTCATGAAATGCCAAATTTTCCAAATTTCTGTGGGGAATGGGAAAAACGTGTATAAGAGTAAAGTTAAAGAACATAAATAGGCAAATCAAATGAAACAAAAATGATCTTCCTAGCTTAAACACAACAGAAGATACGCTTAAATCTTTGAAATTTCCTTTGACGTTCTTGGGGCCGGTGAAGTTGATGTCACAGGTAGCTAATATTTTACAGATTTCTTATTGGTATCACAGACTAACTTTTGGGTGCCCGTTCAAATATGAATTCTGAAAAGTTTTTTCTTTTCACTCCACCCTGATGTGCAATCTTAAAGGTATTAATTTAAAAAGTGGAAACAAAATATGCTTTTAGAAATACGATTTAACCTAAAACACTTCTCATATATTATATATACAGTATATATATATATATATATATGATACACACAGACAGTGCATGGAACAAGGAACTCTTCTGGGATAATTAAATCCACTATATATATATATATATATATATAGATGAGAAATGATAAAGGATTTGAAATTGTTGTTATTTGTGTATTTTGTGAAAGGTAAAATCTTTTATTTATATTTATAATTTTTTTATTATTTGAGCCCAAAGAAAATAATAAAAGAAAGAAAAAAAACATTGGTTCTTTTGAGAGAATATGTAACGACGATGAAATAGAAACAATAGCTGTATACATTTTATTTGTTTCAATATTATAATACAGGGTGTCTGAGAAGTTGCGCACCATAGGCTTTATTCAGATTTACAAGGTTTGCATATTACGCATATTATGTGTACTATCTTCCGATATGAGTAAGTGAACGCATATTAGATGACTGGTACCCACAATGATGCCCACAAGGATCTTGAATAAGGATGACTGTGGTAATGCCCACAACGATCACCATAATGATATACCAGGGATGATCGCAATGATAATTTCAAATGGTGACCAGAATGATACCCAAATGATGCCCATAATAATGCCCACAATGACGACCATAATGTTTATAGTGTATTTCATCATTCTTAAAAACCGAGTATTTGTCAGTTCTGGATATAAATTTCATCATGTAAGATAGCGGTGATTGTTCAATAATAAATAATATAAATGTTCATACCCTTTTGGGTATAAATACTATTCCTCTGTATTTTTATTTCTATTAAATATATACTGTAACAGAGGGTAATCTGAGAAACTATTTTGCCTGAAATTGATCCATATACCATAATCTGAAAGTACAGTTGTGGAAATAAATTCGCTGAAAAGTAAAAAACGCATCATAAATTATTAATTTGTAACTTTTAATTTCTTTTCATGAAAGAACGGAAATTTAAATCCAAAGAAAAAATACTAACTATGAGGCGTTTTTTAATATATTCTGCGAATTTATTTCTTCATTTGTACTTTCTAGCAGGTGTCATATCACCTGCGAGAAAGTCCTTTTATGGAGACAAATCGCTAATAAATAAAAATCAGATTCCTGTATCCAAGAACACGTGCATGAAAGGCTGCATGAAACGCTGCATGAAAATAGTTTGTGAACAAGTGAGTAAATGAAAGCGTCTGCATAAAGTTGGATCTCTGAAAACGAGGCTCTACTGTAGGTGCTATACTTAATTAATTACAGTAATTGCAAGGTACTTTTAGCCTTTGTGTAGTTGAATTATATTAGCGTTTAATGCATCCATTCTCGCATTACAAGACCAAGTAGTGGAAATAGGAAATATTGCCAATGTGAAAAACTTGCTTTATTGACGCAAAGTGAGCTAAATGATTTCAATATGATCTGAAGTGTTTCATTTGATTCAAATTTCACAGTGAACAGAACCTTTTCAATTTTGTCCCACATCCGTCGTAATAAGATCAGAGTTTCAAATAAATTTCTATCATTGTATGTAGATGATAATATACACACATTCAATAGTTGCTGAAAAAAAATGTCGCAGCATATAAAATTTCAGTTAAATATTTCAAATATTTAAATTTGTTTCAACAAAAATGTGACAAATGAGAACATAGAACAGAGAAAAAAACACTCATTTTTGTAAATGCAAAACCTACAAAATCATCTTTCTGGAGCTTCAAGAAAGTTGGAGCACATCTAACTATCTGAAACATCTAACCAGATGTAAAACTGGATACTTACCAAAATGTCTACTCAAATGTTGAGCGAAATAATTGGCAAAAAATCTAGAACTTAATTATTTGAAATTACTGGAAAGTTGGGACAGTTTCAAGTTTAGCGAAATGTTTAAATACATTTAGACTGTAATTAATTACTATTATTACTGATTATTATTATTATTATTATTATTATTATTATTATTATTATTATTATTACAGTCTTTTAAACTAACACTGAAACTAGTTTGTATTTGGTTAACGCATATTCTACTGTAAGTAATATACTTTTGGTTAGAGTCTATATTAAGTGCAATATACTGTACATGGAACCTTTTAAAAAAGCATAATGAGAAATAATAATAACAAAAATGTTTTCACCTCAGTCATTCACGAAATACAATGCAAAGTATCGTAATGTACGATAATAATGTTTGGAGTTGTTAAACCTCTTTCGTATGAAAGTATACATATAAAAACATGTTTACAAAACATGTATACAAAACATGTATTTGAAGTGAACTCAAATAAAGCGTATTTAAGTGAATAATATTTACATTTAACACATACACACACATACATACACAACTGTGGCTACCGTATCGGACCGCGATATTTACCAGTTTTCAGTTGTGGATAACGATATTTAACCTAATCTAAATAACCCAGTTAAATTAACCTAGCCAAACCTCCAATATATTCATTCTTTCATGATATTTAAAGACTGTTGGTGAAAAAGTATGAGACTTTGGGGACACAGCTAATATCATTATATGGACGATTATGTCGAGATGAGCTTGGTCTGTATCCTAAAGATACACGCACACACACACACACACACACACATCACTTAGTTCAGTAAACATATTTTTAGGTAGACATAAGTAGTATAGCCGCAAAAGGGGAGAGTGCAGGAATGTTGCAGGTTATTATGTAATGTTGCAAAGGGGGAAGGGGTTGTTGCAAAGGGGGTTGTTGCAAATGGGGGTGGGGGTTATTGCAAAGGGGGTTGTTGCAAAGGGGGTGGGGGAAAGGGGGGTGGGGGGGAAACTTGGAGGCGGCGTTATCCCCCAAGAGAAAGAAAGGAGGAGAGAAAGGAGGAGAGGTGTTCACCTGGCAGGAGCCAAGTGCACATTAAGACTTCCAGCCGGGCTGGCGTTGTTTTATAGGCTCCTAATCAGCCAGTTGGCGTAAATGGCTTGAGTTGCCAGATACCGCGATACCATTGTATACATTATTATAGACTCCTAATCAGCCAGTTGGCTGGTTGTCAGATACCTCTTTTTAGCAGTATTATTGCATACATTATTATTATATACGCCTAATCAGCCAGTTGGCTGAGTTGCCAGATAGCGCCATGTATTCCATTGTATACACTATTATAGACTCCTAATCAGCCAGTTGGCTGGTTGTCAGATACCTCTTTTTAGCAGTATTATTGCATACATTATTATTATAGACTCCTAATCAGCCAGTTGGCTGTAAATGGTTGTCAGATACCTCTTTTTAGCAGTATTATTGCATACATTATTATTATATACGCCTAATCAGCCAGTTGGCTGAGTTGCCAGATAGCTCCATGTATTCCGAAGACAGAGTTGCCAGATACCATTGTATACACTATTATAGACTCCTAATCAGCCAGTTGGCTTAGAAGGCTTAAATATTGCCAGATACCTGTTGTATACATTATTAGAATACCGGTAGTAGAAGGCATAACAATAAACAACATTGCATCATTCTTTTTATTATAAATATATAGAAAATAAATATACATTTGAGGAATATGCGTATAACAGAAATATACACACAATTATGGATATATATATATATAAAATAAAATATACATTTCATATACATTTGAGGAATATGCGTATAACAGAAATATAAACACATAATTATATATAAAATAAATATACATTTCAAATAAATATACATTTCATATACATTTCAATATGTACATAACAGTACAGGAGAAATATACACACACACACACACAATTATGGTGATATATAAAATAAAATATACATTTCATATACACTTCAATATGTACATAACAGTACAGGAGAAATATCAAACAAAATATATATATATATATAAACACAAATGAATAGAAATATGCGTATAATCGTCAAGCAAAATATATATACAATTCACTTTTTTTTCAAAATACTAAAATCGGTCTTAATCGAGTTTACAATTACATCATTATTGCTCTGCATTACGCAGTCTATGCGGCTTAATAATATTTCACCGCTTAAAGTATAGGGAAACCTGTATTCGATATGAATGGCTTTCATATCGTTCAGTACTATTTTTGTCCCCACTTTACAACCGGTTGGCAAGTCATCTTTAAATACGTCTAGAATACAATCAAAAGCACGCACAAAGAGTTCATCGTTAGCTACATTATTAAACGCAAGTTTATAAGAACGCTTTTCCAATCGAGGGTTTATTTCTACCGACTCGAGCTTTTCAATCGTGAACTCTTCACTCAACATAACGGCAATTGAAATAATCTTCTAAATCGTTACGGCAACTGCGCGTTATATAAAGAAATAGTTCTTCAGGGTGAACGGTGTAGGTGAGCTCAGCCTTGTACCGATCAATTGCTTTGTACCAAAGTTCATGGTATTTCAAAGAGTCTAAACTTTTTAAATAAACATCCAGCACTAGACCATTCTCACCAGTCCTACACTCGGTAAACCCATCGAGCAGAGCAGTGTATGCGTATTCAAGAACTGTATCTAAATAAAGCATATCCGTAACACGCGCGTCTAATATAGGTTTCAGTTTACGGAATCCGACGATTTCAAACATTCTGTCGAGGATGAAACGGTTTCGCGTAGGAATAAGAGCGTTATTATCAGAAGCATTCTTCCACATCAGCCTTATATCAATGCATGGCCGATCGTTATTTATACACAACGTACATACAACGGCGTATGGGGGCGCGTCACTAATCTGCTCTCTTCTTGTACCTACGTTAGCAGGTATTTTATAACGATCTTCACACCACTTATCAACTATCACAAAGATTCTATTCATCTCCTCGATACTTAAATAAACCCGTTTGTTTGTCGGTCTACATTCCGTTTCCAGTACATAGCTAATGGTACCGGAATTACGCCTGAACACGCGCAACGATTTCGTCACGGACACATCGTACGAGGCGTTGAGAATGCTGCTCAAAGGAAGTTCCATCGTATTCGAGGAGCGCACGTCTACTCGGTTCAAGCTCTGAGATAACTATGAGCCGTGTGAGGCACAGGCAGGAACGGTTCGACGGGCGGCTGACTCGATGATACGTGAATGGGCATGTTCGTACGACTCGAATTGTTGCACATATTTGTTTTTCCGTTTCGTCACTACCAGCTACGCACTTTGGATAAGAACTAGGCGCTAATCATCTCCACACTCCGGCGCACTATTTGAGAGGAACATATGCTCATATTTTTCCTTTCTACCCATCAAACGATACTCGTCTCTAAAATCTGTTAAAAACTCACGCATGGCACTAGCCACAACCTCACTATGAACCTCATCATGATATACGTTAATATAGTGATAAAAACACCTAAGATTGTCCATGATCACGAGATTCACATTTTCAGACGTAGGGTATGAGTAATCGACATGGTGTAGCATGACGTAATACCGCTTGTCACACCACCCATCCACAAGGCTCATTATCCATACCTGCTGCTTCTCTTCTGCACGCGTTGTTTCTTTTACTTCACGGTGTATGTTAGACTTTATAAAGTTTAGCCCTGCAGCATACTTCAGCACATCGTCTGTGCAAACGAAAGCCTTCAACAGTCTCACCAGAACATCCGTAGAGTATTTGTACATCTTGGAACTTCGCACAATCCAATGTGGTTTTAAAAGAGGCATAGGAGGGGGAATAGGAAGTTTTTCGGATCCACCACATCCTCACACTTTACTGAATACCATTTCATAAACGTTGTGCAAGCAATATTAAAGGTAGCCATTTCAATATACGTCTGATCTGAATACACGTCTGATCTCTCGGGCTTACTGCGGTCGACTGACCACGCAGGGACTCCCAGATAGTAGCATGACTCACGCAGTGGGCGGAGCTTAGAACTTTCACCTACACACACACACACACACCACACACACACACACACAAAGGAGAAAGTGAAACGCTATTTGATTTATTGAGATATTCATATATTACAAATACGATTCGAGATATTCAAGTTATATATATATACATATTTACAAATAGATACGATTATATACAAGACGTGTGAGTTAGAAGCATCATTGGTATCCAAAGGGTACGGTATCATAGGTGCCAGGTAACTGGTAACGTTTCCTATAGGTGTTACGGAACACCATCGTACCCCTAAGTTCCTTCACGCCTCCCAGCTCTGCGCCCGAAAATTGTGGGTGCCTACAATTAGTTTGGGAGGTTGCAATCATACTAGATCCTTCAACGACTCAAAGTTAACAACCTCCCGATTCGCATGGTTGAGCGTAATACCCTTTGCCTTCACGATATATTTCATTTCATCCCCTACCCTGACCCGTACCCCATAAGTCTTAGGTCCTGTTGAGATAAAAGAGTCGGCGTGTGCGTCGTCCCCATACTCATCCTTGATCTCATCAGTGAGCTCGCCGAGGAACTCCCAATAGCGGGCATGTATTCACCCTCCCTCTCTGTGAATATCACGCTATCTGTATCGCATACAATACTCTCCGCCCAAGAGAATGCAATAGACCCCAAAGTTTTATACGGGCGTAGGCTGTTGTGAAGCTCGCCACAGGTATGTTTGTAACCCTTGAGGTATCTGTGGCAAATTCCGTGTTGTTGTACTTTATTACGTAAGTATTACTTACATTCACGATCTCCATGACCTCTTTATCGGGGGCATTGGCATAATCCCAGACATCGCTATAACTTTGTGCCAAATGAATGTTCCCTCTGCCGGTATTCTGCGCAAATTTTCCCCATAGACTGTTTAGACACAACTTTGCACTAAAGCGCTTGCCAGGATTCTTTACAATTTGGACACGATCAAGTTGTATACCTTCGCGGTCGCGGTAACGTTGAATATAGGCAGACTTTTCATCTTCGGTATCAACTCCTCGCGGATACAGGTAAGATCGGTATCCATAAATTGCGTGGGGGGAGTACGTCTACGAAAGAGAGCCCAAAGTAATGATCATTCAAATTTTTTGAAAATTCATTGATGGAGGTAGGCTAGGCCCACCAGTTTCTCAGGAGCGCCCACGGGGTACGGATGGCTCTTCATCACGTATGGGTATAAAGAACAGAAATCGTAGTAATGGAGCTTCACGCCCTCCGTAGGTGGGAAGTATAGTCTGAAAGGATTTGTACGTCCTCCAAACAAGCTATCACCACATTTGAGAGGATCCAGCACCATTGAACGCTTGATCGTTTTTATTTCCTCACGGTATACATCGTCTGTCTCCATCCGTGCATCATATTCATGCTCCCACAAGACTTTGTGAGTGAACTGTGATCCTATAAGTTGATCGCGGGTGCGGGTCGATGCAAGACAGTCGGCAGGAGACCTACCGTGATATCTCCGACTCCGCACTCAGGACGGGGGCATCCATGCCACCAGCAACCGTTAAAGGAGTACACAGTCTTCACACCAGTGACACGGTTTTCACTTAACCCATCAACCCAAAAAACACGTCCATTAATCTTAATGGGTACTTCACCCGTGTTGCGGGCGTGCTTTATGTATACACCTGTTTGTTGCTGCAGGTGTATGAGCCAGTAAATAGCCTTGTGTCCGTAACTGCGGGGGTTGTTTCGGTGAATAATGGCTAAGGTGTCTTTAGGCATGAAGTTATTCTTGAACACCGTAAAACATAATGATGCGATGGTGGTTGCGACTTGCAGTGGATCGCATTTGAAACGGGCTATGTACATACTTCTAAAGGCCTGGAAACATACTCTAAGCACGCGCACATCATTCACGCAATAACGCTCACATTCATCAGCTATATTATAAGGGTTACTTTCATTAAAACTGTCGTAGTATCGATCAAAGTCTTCACGTTCATCCATGCAGTCAAAATAATGTTTGGGGGGTGGTGGGCCTACGTAGTTTAAAGTCTCGCTGGTGAGGAAAGTGTATGGGAAGTATCCTTTGGAAACTTCAGCTGCTACTCCCATCACCTTGGGTAGCTTTGCTAATTTACAAGGTGTGAATAATAAAGTATCTTTAAATTGTACATTGCCTCTTATCTGCATCTGTATTAATTTGTTGCCTCTTTTCAATGGATCACCTGTAAATATCTCAGAGGATTCGTGTTCAAGCAACTCCTTATAAAGGAACTGCGTGTCAAACTTTGCCCCGTTATGGGCGAGAATATACACAGTCATTTTTTTGAACTTGTCGGCTAACTTGACAATATAGGACACAAATAGTTTCACAGGACTATCGCTGACATTCGTTTTAAAAACGTTTGTCCGTTTACCGCATTTGGGGCACTCGTCACATTCGATACCCATACACTCATCACAGATGGTCTGGCTCACAAGTAAATGTGGAATTACCTCTTTGGTTTCAGCGTTCGTATATGTTTCTATATCGTAGTACACAGTTATACAAGGGTTATTTTTAGGCTTAGCATCTTTCATATAACACACATGCTTTACTCCATCCGCCTTATATTCCTCCTGGCATGTAGGACAGTGAATTACGTCGCACTTGTGCTTAAATTTTCCCCAATTATCCATTGTGTGAAACATACCACATTCACAGATTCTCATTTTCCTGCACGTACCAATTGATTTATGGAGATCAAAGCAGCTATTATTGAAAAATGTGCGTCTACACACATCACAGTCTCTCTTCTCAACTACACGGCTTTCACATTTGGTGCTTTTACACTGCTCACATACCATGTGACATTCTTTACAATGTCTCACTATATCATCCGCAAACTCGAGGCACCCCTTACACAAATCATGATGTCTCCCATATTTTCGACTTTTGTCATAACTCGCGTAAAGCCCCCTTATATTACGGATGGGGAGATACGTTGTCCTGACAATCCTAAAATAAGTAGGGGCCTTGTACGATCTCTCACACAGCTTTTAAAAACATACACAGTCCGGCGGCGATCATCCAAACCAAATATAACTATGCGCACATTCATTTCCTGTTCTACCTTTCTCAGCTCTTCAGGACCCATATTACAGTCAAATTCAAGTTCACAGTCTACAGCTAGTTTACGGGCACGCTCAACGATCGTAGGCAGCCAAATTTTTTGAGTCCGTGTATTTTGTACAGTAAACATACGTGCTAAGAGTACTGCTATAAAGCCGCAACCACGATCGACGTTTATATGCCTTCGGTAAATAGTTGGAGAATTGAAGTTAAGAGTGTACGGTATGGCACTATGACCCGCAACACGGAATACACGGTCAATATTTACCGTGAAGTTGTCCATATTGAAGGCTATACTACTTTGGACGGCTTGCATTATACGCCCTAATATATATTCTACATCTTCAGCAGCCAAACGTCTAAACGGTACTATCACCCAATAATCGTCTACATCACCGTCATCTGACCCGAACCCAAAGGACAGACTCGTCCTGACCTCACGCTCGTCGCGATTCTGAAGAGCAAACTCTATAATATGCTGTACTACCCTGCGTATCCCGCGCTCAATTCCATTGCTATACAGACTCTAGGGTCGACCCTGACTCTATACCGATTTCTAGTCAAGGCGGGGGTGGGGGCTGCGGCGCACTAACTCGAACGTAATAACATCCTCAACAGAACGGGGGGCGGAATTAGTGGTATATTAGGTGCTGCTGATGGGGGCCCTGTTGCGTAGGAGGGTTGGGGATCTATTATTGTAGACTTAACAGAACGGGGGGCGGAATAAGGGGGTATATTAGGTTGCTGCTGGGGAGGTTGTTGCGTAAGAGGTTGAGGGTTGGGGGTCTGCTGCAACAGGTACGTATTTCGGCGCTTTATACCTGATGTGGGGTTCTCATACCTCCGCTTTGGACGTGCAACCTGTATCGCTGGTGAGGGTTCAGGGGAGGAGATCACAACTACACTGTCATCGTCATCCGTAATGATAGGGTGCTCTACCTCATCGTCGGTTCTGTGGGAGAAGAAATATAAGGATCAGCACTCAAAATTTGTAATATTTTGTAAATGACCCACTTAGGAGTGTGACGTGTTAGAAATGGACTCTGTAGAAAAATTCAGATTCACGAGCCCATCCACATGTATTATATCTGGACCTACAGGATGTGGTAAAACTGTGTTTATGCTTAAAATCATTAAAGAAAAGGGCGAGATGTTCTCGAAATTTGTGCATAAAGTTATATGGTGCTATTCGACGTATCAATCAGTGTTCAACGAGTACCAAGATGATATTTTGTTCCACAAAGGTGTATATGACGTTAATTCGCTAAAGGGAACTGAACATACAATCATTGTAATTGACGATCTCATGTTGGAGATGGATAAAACGTTTGCCGAGACATTTACAGTATACTCCCACCATCTTAACATAAGCGTGTTCTTCATCAATCAGAATCTATTTTTCAAAAATAGATACATGCGCGATGTGTCGTTAAATACGCAATATCTAGTCTTATTCGCGCAACGTAGAGATGTATCACAAATTGGGGTATTAGCCAATCAAATGTTCCCGAATCAGCGTAAGGAGTTTTTGGAAGTTTATAAAGAAGCTACAAGCACGCGTTACGGATATTTGCTTTGCGACCTTCATCCGCGAAACACGTTTAGAGTGCTTCTGCGAACGAATATATTTCCAAACGAGCCTGAAACGGTGTATATTCCAGAATGACAAAGAGACTAAAGAAATACCATGAATTAATAAAAATCTATCATCGACTGCCCCGGGCAATGCAGCAGATGTTTATTAAAAATATCGACGCCGACTTTTTAAAATGCATCTGTGAAATCTGTCTTAACGTTATAAATTGCAATGTATCAATGAAAACCCATCAGAAGGCTCGCCTACGCCGCTACAAGAACATAATACGTACACTCGCTCGTAAAAGTCAAACTGTAGCGAAGAAAAAACGAGTTATTGTGCAAACAGGAGGGTCATTTCTCCCCATCTTATTTTCAGTTTTGGGCCCTTTACTGACTAGATTAATATAATGAAGAAAGTGGTAGTGATTCCCCACGAGGTGTACGCTTCACTGCAAAGAGACACGGATCTAGATCCCCGTAAAAGCAGACTTAAAAGAATGGAAAGCGAATTGTTAGCCCTATTAAACAGTGAAAAAACACCTGATGAGAAAAGAATCTTATACCAAGAAGCTCTGCAGAAATTTCTTCACGAGTACGAAAATTATAAGAGCCCTACGGAGATTCCTGTGGTTATTAGGCACAGCACGGGGGACGATGGCGACATAGGACCTGTACCCGACGATACAGCTGATCAACCAAAAAGATTAGCCACACAACATATCGAACATGTATTAAAAAATACCCTCCCACTTACATTGAGGAGTAAAGGCTTAAGTCTTTATAATCTATTGAATGAGGATCCCGCCATACAATGGACCGATACAGGGGAGATCATTGTGGAAGGATCAAAGGTACAGGGATCGAATATCGTAGACATTGTCCATGATCTGGTGAGAAAGTGGGATAGGCCATCACCATCAGGATGGAAGCATATTAAAGCAAGACTACAACAAATAAATGTCCCTAAAACGTTGATAGGAAATCTGAACAGGTTAAAAGACTTGGAACACGCAACGTCTGTGGCACAATTGAAGACGCCGTCACCCCCTGCGGTAACACCTTTCAAGAGGAGAAAGAAGAGGTTAAACCAACCCTACCCACCTGCCTCTAAAATACGCAAATGGCTAACGTATTAACTAAACGTTATTATGACATTTCTACCCCATCCTCTTACGGCGGCGTAGATAGACTGCACGTTTACGGAGTAGGAAAAAAAGATGTTGAAAGATTTTTGAGGGAGCAGGACGCTTATACGCTTCATAAGCCTGTGAGAAAAAGGTTTAAAACAGCCAAGACAACGGCTTCCTCGATTGATTCTATTTGGCAAGCAGATTTAACAGACATGCAAAGATATTCTGTGTATAACGATGGTTACCGCTACATTCTATTCATAATAGACGTATTCTCTAGATATCTGTGGCTAGTTCCTCTGAAAAATAAATCACCTGAAACAGTTGCTAAAGCCACCAAAACGCTAATGTTAAAAGAAAACAGGGTTCCTGGCTATTTTTGTACGGATATGGGGAAGGAGTTTATAGGCCGTGCTTTTCAGAATATGTTGACAGAGTTTAATATCAGCTATTACACAACCAATTCTATACATAAGGCTTCTTTAGCTGAAAGAGTTCAGCGCACCATAAAGGAACGCATGCACCGTTATTTTACACATAAAAACACATACAGATTTCTAGACATTCTGGAACCATTGGCATCATCCTACAACCGCTCACACCATCGCACGATTGGGGCAACACCTAACGAAGTTTTAGAAAGAGGTACGCTCCCGAGAAGAGATGGACCACCACCACCACCACCACCACACTCTGTGCGCTTCAAAACCAATGATTATGTAAGGCTGTCGCGTTCGGGGAATAAATTCGCAAAGGGTTTTGAGCAAGGATGGACACGCGAGATTTTTAAAGTTAGGGCTGTGAGACCTAAAGGTGTGATAATGATGTATTACATTGAAGATTTGAATGGGGAAGAAATCTCAGGAGGCTTTTACCGCGAGGAATTGCAGAAAGTTGCGTTTAATTTAGAAAAAAATGTGTTTAAAATTGAGAAAATTTTAGGAAGCAAAGGTTCAGGAAGGAGAAAAATGTACCTGGTGAAATGGCTAGGGTACCCAGAAAGCTTCAACACCTATATAAAAGCTGATGCAATAATGAAGCTTAAATAGTATGCAACATGGCTCCTAACCATTTCTACGTCACACTCCCGTCCTCCTCGTCCCTGTCTGTACACCCTAACAACACGCTAGCCAACTTTGTAACAGAACTCCATGGGCACATTGAATTGGGTCGTGATTCGTATGAGGTGGGGATATGCGAAATTCAGCTGGACACCGTCTTTTTAAATATTGAACATGAAGAAACCGTTTTTACGATTCTTAGAGACATTGACGAGTGTGAAAAAGCTGGGGTAGCTATGGATGAAACTATGCGCATCGCTTGGACTAAGATTGCACGGTATTACAGTACAGAAGTAAGACTAGGGCCGGGTCAATATGGTTCGGCCGAGGATGTTGTGAGAGGCTTAAACGTAAGTTTAAGAAACTCAAACCTTACGAATGATTTAGTATATGAAATCGTAAACAACCCTGCACATACACTAATCCTAAAATCAAAGACTAACAGATGTCTTAAAGAACATAGAAAGTTCAAAATTCTAACCAACGGCCGATATAGCGCAGCCTTCCAAAGAGACACATTTCACGAGACACAGTATAACTTGTCCAGATTAATGTATCAATTGAAGATGGAGAAATTGGCTGAAAGGTCCCCAGACATGTGCTATATTTACAGTAATATAGTGGAGCACCAGTTTGTTGGGGATACCCAGGCACGCCTGCTGCGCATTGCTCACATCCCCAACCATAGAGGAAGGAGTTTGAGTATTACATATGACAGACCCCATTATGTGAATGTCGCAACTAATTTAATAACCAATATCACAATATATATAAGAACGATTGAGGGCGAAAACTTCCCATTCGGTAACGGGAGCTTAACAGTGAAGCTACACTTTCGACGCACTGAGTTATAATGGATAGAAAGCCTTTCACCGTCTATCGAGGGATGCGATACCAGCGCGGTAGTGGACTTGGATCCATTTTTTCATCCATACTACGTACGGCTGTTCCTTTGCTGAAGAGGGGTGCCAGATACCTTGGAAGGAAAGCGCTACAATCAGGCCTTAACACTGCAGAAGACATATTGGCCGGGGCTAAACCTAAAGAAGCCCTAAAAAAACATTTAAAGCGTACACGGAACGAAATCATCAAAGATGCAAAGAGAAAAATGCGTGGTGGCGGAAGAAGAGAGAGGGCTCCCCGGAAGAAGAAGAAGGGGTCACGTGGTATTAAACGTAAAAGGCTATCAAAAAAGAAATGCTGTAAGCGAATGAAACCTATGGTTGACCACTTTTTTGACTGATATAAGCTAAGGATATTGATCTCATGAATCATAGTTTGTTTACCACTTGTCGAGAGAGGAGTCACTATTTCGCCATGGCACGCTTCATCCACCCATGTAGTTCACAATGCTGTAAGTCGGAGCTGTCCTTTTTTGAGCTCCCGCCAACCCAAGTTTCTATTGAGCACAGTGACTTTATTACAATTAACCCTTTAAACACAATTAGTTCCCCGAGTGCACCTATAGAATTCGTGATACCCAGCTCAGGTCCTTACTTTTTTGATCCAAGCTGTGTGCACATGTACGCTAAGCTACGTATAGCCCATTCTGATGGAACGGCCTGCGATGACAAATATGCTGTATACCCTGAAACAAACTTTCTGCACGCCATATTCAACCAGTGTGACGTATATTTAAATCAGACCAACATATCGGCAGGCACGGGGTACTATCATCTACGAGCCTATTTGGAAAATGTCCTCAACTTTTCCAAAGAAGCGAAGGCTACCTTTTTAAGTGCGGAGGGATATTATCAAACTAAAGATGAAAATAGTATAAAGGACAAATTTAAAAATTCTAAAAAGAAAATATACGAGTGTTTTGGACGGTTGCACACAGATTTCACTTTCCAGGAGAAGTTGCTTGTGAACGGGGTGGATATGAAAATAAAGCTCACCCGCACGAGTCCTGAGATCTGCTTAAATCTGGATGCGAATCAAGAAGAGGGCAAAGTCCGTTGTGGTTCACATTATGGACACATACCTCCGCGTACGGCGAGTGAAATTAAGTTCACCAAAACAACTAGAAATTGAGAAAAATTTACTAAACGCTACAGTGAAATATCCTATTAACAGAGTGCAGATCAAACTATATACGGTTCCTGCAGGGTTGGCATCGAAGCAGATAGAAAACATTGCCCTGGGAAATCTTCCTAAAAGGATATTAATCGGCATGCAGGACCACGCTTCGGTGAATGGAAAATATAAAAAGAGTGCCTTTAAATTCGAGAATTTCGGACTTAAAAATATAACTCTATACGTTAATGGCACTGCTTTGGGTGGAACAATGGGTACGGACTATTCATCAGACGCTGTGTTACCTCTTTGTGCCAGAGCCTATAGTAATCTGACCCATATTGCAGGTGATTGTGATGAGCTTGGTAATGGGGTAACGCAGGAAGAATTCATTGATCAATTTAACCTTTATCCGTTTGACATTACACCTGACTTATCTGCTAGCGTAAATACCCATTTAACACCACAGCAGAGCGGTAACATCTCAGTGCGGCTGGAATTCGCCAAGCCTATAGACGCTCCTATTAGTGTACTAGTATATCTCGAATCGCAAGCCCTAATAGAAGTAGATAGATTTAGAAGCGTTATCACTGACTTTTAAAATGGATGCTAATACACTTCAGAAAGTAATGGAGCGAGTCACACGTTCCAAATTTATCGGCGTGTTTGCGAAGAATGAAACATTGAGTTTGCCAAGTACGCGAGAATGCGGTAGTCTTATTGTGAACACAGACATCATCGGTAATGAAGGGATTCACTGGATCGCTGTCTATTTTAAAAATAGACAGCGCCTGTACTATTTTGATTCACTCGGTACTCAACCCTGGAGTGACCCTATTATTGTAAAATTTCTCGCTCAGTTACATATTCCCGAAGTTGTATGGAACCCATTTCGTATGCAGGGATATTTTACTAATGTTTGCGGAATGTACTGTGTCTCATTTCTCATGCATATGTCAAATGATAAAGAATTTATAAATTTTTTAAATTTATTTGACCCGTGTCACACTCACCGAAACGATGAAATGGTATGCAGACAGATAAAAAACCGTTTTCCAATTGTACGTACTCGTTGTATATTATAATGTTTTTGTTCGTATATTTGTATATTCGTTTATTGTACTGATTTCTTTCATTTAATAAATTTATGAAAATATATTGCGTCTTCTTATCCCAAAAAGATCGAAAAACACTTACATTATTTGACATTGTTGACTGATTAGTATCATCCGTATTCCCTTCAAAAGATTGTATAACTCGTGTCAAATCCTCATCGGACCTTAAAGGAAAACATATACAGAGTATACAGACAGACAGATCCCCATTATGTGAAGATATCTTTGGTTCGAGGAGTGAACGCCATAAAAATTTCGATTTTAGCATAATGGGGAAATAACATTGATTGACATTTTTGACTAGTATCTATTTGACGAAATACTACAACTCTCCGTATATATATAAAATCGAATTATGGACACTTACATTTCTATGGTAGTCCCTTGCGTCGGATTGTAAGGAGCGTCACTGCAAATATCTTCTACGGTTTGCGTCGAAAATAGTTCGCCACAATCAGCCGCATTGAAAAGACTAATTGTGGTTAATGCTGCAGTATCACGTTCTTCATACAAGTCTGGGGAGACGTACAGGTCCATGGTGGAGGATGTGTGACACTGCTGACTGATCAGTATATCATCCGTATTCCCTTCAAAAGATTGTATAACTCGTGTCAAATCCTCATCGGACCTTAAAGGAAAACATATACAGACAGACAGACAGATCTCCATTATGTGAAGATATCTTTGGTTCGATTACCAATTTCGATTTTAGCATGATGGGGAAATAACATTGATTGACATTTTTGACTAGTATCTATTTGACGAAATACTACAACTCTCCGTATATATATAAAATTCTAATTATGGACACTTACATTTCTATGGTAGTCCCTTGCGTCGGATTGTAAGGAGCGTCACTGCAAATATCTTCTACGGTTTGCGTCGAAAATAGTTCGCCACAATCAGCCGCATTGAAAAGACTAATTGTGGTTAATGCTGCAGTATCACGTTCTTCATACAAGTCTGGGGAGACGTACAGGTCCATGGTTGATTATTCACTGATGCGAAAATAGCTACTGTTACTCCCAACTGAAAATATCCCCTTTTATATGCACATTCGCCAAGCTCCGCCCAAAAGACCAGATGTTCGTAGTGATTGGCTGCCGATGTAGCTGGGTGGAGCTATGACGTGTACCAATCCGCTATAACGAGACCGGACGAGTAACATATACCCTATATAAAATCGAATTATAGGCACTTACATTTCTATGGTAGTCCCTTATATTATATTTTTTACTTACAAATTATTAGTATTGTTTGTTAACATAATTGTTAACTTATTTTATAATAAAGAAATTATATCCTAATTATATTTTAAAAGAACATTCGGTTTCAACGTTAAGCTGTGGTCTAAGGCGGCGTGGCATGAATAAATACTAAAATAAAATTAAATGTTAAAAATCTTTATTCATACGTTATTAAAAGTTAAAAAATCTTTATTAATAAACAGGATAGAAGCATATGAAAGTCAAGGTAAACTATAGTTGTAAATTATAGTTAGGTTATACGATGTTTTTCGGGCATACTACTGCCTCGGGTTAAATGATCCTGTTATTTTAAATCACGTATTTGAAAGAGTTAATCATTATTGCTACATAGAAAAAATCGTGCATTACGATGTTTTTCGGGTATACTACTGCCACGGGTCAAATGGTCCTGTTATTTTAAATCACGTATTTGAAAGAGTTAATTATTATTGCTACATAGAAAAAATCGTGCATTACGATGTTTTTCGGATATACTACTGCCTCGGGTAAAATGGTCCTGTTATTTTAAATCACGTATTTGAAAGAGTTAATTATTATTGCTACATAGAAAAAATCGTGCATTACGATGTTTTTCGGATATACTACTGCCTCGGGTAAAATGGTCCTGTTATTTAAATCACGTATTTAACGACACATCGCGCTCATTTCCATTGCTATATATGGCTCTAGGATCGGCCCTGACGAGATGTATTTCGTAGGTTAGGTTAGGTCTCTTACATATAAAAGTCCATGTGGTAGAGTAAGCAACGAACCCCATCGACGAGATGTATTTCTGAACCCATGTTAAACTGGAGGTCTAATTTACGAGCGAGTGCACGTTCTTGTAACGCCGTAGGCGAGAAAGAGTTAATTAGTATTGCTACATAGAAAATCCTGCATTATGATGTTTTTTTCGATTATTATTATTTATTGAACAAAACTCTCGCTCTCTTTCTATATATATATATATATATATATATATAGAAAGAGTGGTCTGGAAGGAAGTTTACCAATGATTAAATTCTCTTTGCGAGTGACCCGTTGCCCGCGTCGGGCTAACCTTTGGTTAGCTTCCGCCCGAATTGTTCATTCTGACGAAGGTCAAGCTTTTCACTCCACCTTAGACCTACAGTTTAACGTGGATTCCGAACCACGACCCATCAGTAGCCCAGCGTCTTGACCACTAGGCCTCCTAGGGTCCCATTTATCTACCAACCACTTTCTTTATTGTGTGGAAGGATGAACAGCTGGGTTTTGCTGCGCGCCGGCTGCCGTCGGGTCTCGAACCCTGGGCCGATGGATTCATAGTCCGCTACGCTAACCACTACACCACCGAGGCGGTATTTGTCATTACTTACTCGGACTATAGTGGATTTAATTATCCCAGAAGAGTTCCATGCACGGTCTGTGTGTAGCATATATATATATATATATATATATATATATATATATATATATATAATAATATGCATCAGTAAATGAGGCTTGCACCACTAAAGCGTTTGCCAAACATGGTGTACCATGGTAAATTCAGTTTATATATATATATATATATATATATATATTGGGGGGGGGGAGATCTCTCACCGTTCTTCGGCCCGACCCCGTTTCATTGTAGAAATAATAATAATAATGATAATAAGAATTGATGTGCAAGGTGTTTGCAGTTAAGATGTAGTTTGTGTGTAAAAAGTTATTTATTAATAAGTAGAATTTAATTGGCTTCAAATTATATTTTAAAATACGCGTAAATATTGTAGAAGTAATAACAATGATAAAATTAATATCTGGAGTCAGTGGTGATTTCTGCTCGAATAGCTTGTAGAAGGATAATCCCTCGACCGAAAAAGGTCCCTAGAGACCTTTTTCGTTCGAATCGTGTCCCTAGAGACACGATTCGAACTGATTTAGCTTCTGCCTTTCATCGTGTGTGTGTGGTGTGTGTGTGCGTGTGTGTGTGTGTGTGTGTGTGTGTGTGTGCATGAGTTGTTTTATTATATATATATATTATATATCAAGAGTGGTCTGGAAGGAGATGTTTCATAATTTTCTTTTCCGGACGTTTTTCCCACTGTTATTCGTGACTTAAATATTTATAATAAAAATCAAGTGTCTAAAAAGTTATTTAATAAGCAGAAATAAGATGTTTAAAAGAACAGACCCCGCTATAGTGGCTTGGGCAAATCCAAATGAATAATTTCTTTATTTTACGTCATTTTCATTTTTTTCGTCGCACGAATGAGGCTATATGTTTCATAAGTTTTCATCTCGTTTGGTGGAATTGTATCGTAAATTATTTAAATGAAGTTTCATAATTAAATTAATTGGTTTTACTGTTATTTAGGAAAATTTATATTGGGAGCAAACGTTACAATAATAAGCTTATGTCGATATAGTTACCCATTGAATTGGAACTCTTTATTCACGTTTGCTATTATTTATTGATTGGTGGATAAATAGTTGGGTATCCCTTATAAAAATTCGTTTTCTGTCTAACGAAATAGGGTAACTTTGTTAATTCTATTAAATCGTAATGAAAGAGGCGCTTGTGTTATTTTTTACGGTTGAATCTTGAATAACCATATAAATATATATTGTGGTATTTTATGGTTCATTAGTTTATTATATATACAAGTACATTTGGAATAACAGCCGTTATATATGTGTTACACGATTAATGGGACACATGGCGCTATCTGGAATACCTTGCGCTATCTGGCAACTCAGCCAGAATAGAGGATTATAAAAGATCGCGAAGCTGGTGAAGAACCATTCCCCCTCGGCTCCAGCCGAGTAAGGAGCTCTGCTCCTTCTATTTCTGGCCCTTTGGTAAACCCCTTAGTGGCCTCTTAGGTTAGGGAAACGAAAATAAATTGGGGGAGAACTCCACTCTGTCCTTCAGGTGTCTCTCTCCCTCCTTCAGCTCTCTCTCTCTCTCTCTCTCTCTCTCTCCTGCATGTATCTTCCTCCTTCAGGTGTCTCTCTCTCTCTCTCTCTCTCCTGCATGTTTGCCTCCAGCATGTGTACTGCATG
Organism: Bathynomus jamesi; assembly: GCA_023014485.1. Taxonomy (NCBI): domain Eukaryota; kingdom Metazoa; phylum Arthropoda; class Malacostraca; order Isopoda; family Cirolanidae; genus Bathynomus; species Bathynomus jamesi. Next base: position 471,035 of record JAJOZX010002467.1, on the reverse strand, counting down.
TGTACATCCAGCATGTGTACTCCTGCATGTGTGCGTATGTGTGTACCTCCAGCATGTGTACCTACTGCATGTGTACTCCTGCATGTGTGCGTATGTGTGTACCTCCAGCATGTGTACTCCTGCATGTGTACCTATCCTCTCTCCTTCAGGCGTCTCTCCCTCCTACAGGCATCTCTCTCTTCTTCAGCTCTCTCTCCTTCAGCTGTCTCTCTCTCTCTCTCTCCTTCAGGCGTCTCTCTCTCACCTTGGCTCAGCCAACTGGCTGATTCTGGCTGATTAGGAGCCTATAAAACAACGCCAGCCCGGCTGGAAGTCTTAATGTGCACTTGGCTCCTGCCAGGTGAACACCTCTCCTCCTTTCTCTCCTCCTCCTTTCTCTTGGGGGATAACGCCGCCTCCAAGTTTCCCCCCACCCCCCTTTGCAACAACCCCCCTTTGCAACAACCCCCTTCCCCCTTTGCAACAACCCCCCTTTCCGACAACCCCACCCCCCTTTGCAACATTACATAATAACCTGCAACATTCCTGCACTCTCCCCTTTTGCGGCTATACTACTGACATACTAATAATTATTTTTTCCTTCTAACAGGTCCGCCAAAAAAAAAACATGCGCTTGATTGTAACCTAATAAGTTAAAATGTGTTTGAATGATTTATACAAAATTTACAGACAATAATTACCATTGAATTTTGTATAAGCCAGCCAATTTTTATAACTGAATGATTAAATTTGGTTGTTTAATGTTAACTTGATTTTTGAGTTCCATAAATCTAAGTGCACTTTGAAATAATTTCTCTCTTTTTTTCGGGTAAAAATAATTACTGTAGATATCCCTCAAATGTCATTCTCTGATGAAGATAAAATAATTATTAAACATTATAGGCTTAATAGGGGATATGGAAGGCACAAAATATTGGCGGGATTCCCCAATAAAGGATGGACACTGGGCGGACTGGATACGTTGCTGAAAAAAATTGATGCTACAGGCAGTACTGTTAGAAAAAAAGATAGTGGTCGTCCAAGGAGTGTTAGAACGGAAGTAAACATTGAAGAAGTTTCTTCCCGAATTCTTAGCCAAGAAGATAAGCCAGGCACTCACGAGACGCCAGCGCAGATTTCAAAGTTGATTGGAATATCAGAAACTAGTGTAAGGCGAATTGTAAAAGAAGACCTCGGACTTAGACCATACAAACGTGGACGTGGACAGAAGAAGATCAGCACCATTGACCAAGAAAAACGAGTCATAAATGCAAAAAAATGCTAAGACGCATCACAGTTATGAAAGCAAGTCAAATATTTTTTACTGATGAAAAAATATTCACTGTAGAACCACCAATGAACTCTCAGAACAACAGAGTATACTCAGAATCCCATCAATTAAAGAATCGAATTTCGGACGAAAGACTGTACGCAACAAGGAGCCACTTTTCCAAAAGTATTATGGTGTCTGTCGGTGTTTCCAAGCTGGGAAAAACATCTCTTCATTTCGTTGAGCCCGGTGTGAAAGTTAATGGCGAATATTATCGAAATGTTATTTTAGCAAGCATGATTCCAGAGATGCGTGCTCTGGCAAATGGAGGTCATTTTGTTTTTCAACAGGATGGAGCAAGGGCACATACGGCAAAAGACACTGTTGCTTATTTAAATGAACATGTTCCCGAATTTATTGAACCGGAGAATTGGCCTCCGAACAGTCCTGATTTGAATCCTGTTGATTATAGGATCTGGGAAAACTTGTCAGAACGAGTTTATCGTGGTAAGAAAATCAGAAATGTTAACCACTTGAGAGATGGTCTAATTGAACAATGGGCCGAATTCCCAAAAGACCAGATTGATTCAGCAGTAGCCAGTAGGTCAATTTAGACCAAGACTTCGAAAAGTAATAGAAGTTGGAGGAAAACATATTGAAGTATTTTAATAACAATTTTATATGAAAGGAATTTTTGGTTGTATAAATAAAGAAATTCTGAGTATTTACGGTATCTTTACATTCCATTTTTGTTTACGTGCTAAAATGAGATCTATTCAGCTACTGGGCTAAAAATTTAAAGAAATGTTGTCAGATAACTTTATTTATTTTCTTAAAGTTTTATCAAAAGTTAGAAGAAATTATTGAGTTTAAAAGGAAAAGTACGGACGCATGTTTTTTTTTTTTTGGTGGACCCTGTATTTCTTCAAATTTATACGATTTAATTAAAAATGTTAATTTTTCGTTTAGATTTTGAGTTTCAAAAGTTTTTTATTATATTTTGAGGGAAACTTTTATATTTAATTATAAAATTCATTAAAGTCGTAATTAGGGAATGAGCCTAAATGGTATTCAAAACCCATCGGGATAATTTACACTTTTAACAGTTAAAAAAAGGTTTAATTTTAATTAAATAAAAAATTTAAGAGTGATCAAAATTCACTTTTGAAGCGAGGGAGATTTTTATCCCCCTTCGTCTATTAGGTTTGAGACTTTATTATTTTTTACATGGTTTAATTTCCCATGTTCCAAATAAGTTCGTACATAATAAATAGATAATGACGATAATAGCATAATAAACGCAATAATAAACGTATTGATATTTGTATTAATTATGTCATAGTTATGTCATAGAAAGTCATTTCTGAATTTATAACTTAAGTACCTCATGTCTCCCCAGAACGGTTATTGAATTCCTATTTCTATCCCTCATAGCTTAGACCACATATCTCATAACTCATAAATTTCCCACATATGTGTATGTGTAGCCCGAAATATTGTAAATTATGTGCCGCCTGAATTCAGAAGCATTGCTCGTCTGAGTCAGCTCTAGTTTTCAACGATTTTTTAAAATTTTATGCAGAAAGGAGGGGCCAAGGGGAAAGGCAATTACATGCGCATCTGAATGGAAAGAGTTATTAGTTTCTTCATAATATGAAGAAATTTTTATAATGATATTATGAAAAATATTAATACTGAATCTGTGCCAAATATATTTAAAAATTACATAATTCTTAAAAGAAACCTTGAAAGTATCTGAAAAAACGCTTTTTTAATAATCATACAATCCCATATAAAGTTTTTTTTAGGGAAATATGTATCCCGTAAAGTTAGGAAAACTCCATCTACTTTTAAAATTTGTGCAGCTGTTCGAATATTGGCCGCTTCATAAAATTCCTTCAAACCAAATATCGAATATAATTTTTAATTAAACCGCTTATTTAATTTTTTTCTTCCAATATTTTATTTTAGTTATTCCTCCAAAAACTCGTTTTTCAGTCAAATTACAGTACTAACAGTCCACCTTTAAAAAAGATTAAACGCCCGCTATGAGTCCCTAAAATCCACTATGTTGACTAACTATGTTCCAGTTATGGCTTTCCTTCTTTTCAGAGCGATAAAAATGAATTAGAACAACTTTACCCACGTTCATTTGTGATTTTGTTCTCCTTAAATCACGCCCCCTCCGTAACAATTTTTCCCCCATTTGATTTTATATATTATCTTTTAAGTTAAAACTTTGAAATTTTGCATACTGTATTCTAAGTTAAAAATTTAAAAAGAAATTTTAAGTACTGTGTTCCAAAGCCTGTGCTTACAAATCTTTATAATTATACCTTAGGTTACCTTCGGCCCGAATTGTTCATTCTGACAAAGGTCAAGCTCGTCATTCCACCTTAGACCTACAGTTTAACGTGGAATCCGAACCACGCCCCACCAGCAGCCCAGCGTCTAACCACTAGGCTACCTAGGGTAGCCATTTGTCTACCAAACACTTTCTTTAGTGTGTGGAGGAATGAACAGCTGAGTTTTGCTGCGTGCCGCCTGCCGTCACCGGGTCTCGATCCCGGGGCCGATAGATTCGTAGTCAGCTACGTTAACCACTACACCACCGAGGCGCATACATAAAAAATAAAATGTTAGCATTTAATGACGCTTCAAAGTTAATTGTTAAATATTTTTTTTATTTTTTAATTTAATATTAATTTTAACCTGATTTAAATTTAATTTACTATTAATATTAATCAATTAAATTAATTAATTTCAAGTTAACTTTATATCAATTCAAATTTGATTTAATTTCAATTTAATTTTTATTTTTATTTAATTTAATTCAAACGTAATTTCACTTCAATTTTTTTTTTAATTTCATTTAAAACTTTATTTAACTTTTAAAAATTTTACTTGAAACTTTAAATAAACATTTCAGTGTTCCATATCTCGTCAATTTCATTACACTCGATCGAATACCGTACCAATCAAACTTAAATTACTGAAAATAACTTTGGGTTTGACATCAGTGAATCAAACTTTATGGGAAGTGGTGAAGTGGTCCTTTACCAAATATTCACAAAACATGGACGTTAGAACTTTGACGGATCATCAACCTGTCGTCACATGAACGAAGAGAACGTTTACGTGAATTGACTATGGCGTAACGAATCAATCTGCCTTCACAATTCGGACATATCCTCGCCAAGGCGAAGAAGATGCAATTTTCACCAAACCAAATGGAATTCAGATGAAATCGTTGGTTAAGAGTGAGTCCCCCGCTGATATTATCATACTGATCTCATTATAATAATTATCTTTCTATCTTTTTACTTATATCTGTATCTGGCTATGTCTATATCTATATATTTACCTAGCTTTATCTATATGTATGTATGTAGTATGTATGTATGTATGTATGAGTGTATGTATGTGTCTATGTATGTATCTACAGTATGTATGTATCTATCTTTATCTAAATATCAACCTATGTATCTACATCTATGTATGTATGTATGTATGTATGTATCTTTATGTATGTAAGTATGTATGTATCTACCTATGTATCTATATCTATCTATCTATCTATCCATCTATATATCTACTATCTACTGTACCTACCTAGCTACCTATAAGTTAAATTCACAATCACGTAAAAATTTGCTAAATGAAGATAAATTACCAAAGAAATAATTTCTATAATTTCTATTAAATAATATAATTATTTTTCATCGTGGAAGACAAAATTTTCTATATGTAACCTGGTATCTCTATTCGGACCTGTTTTACTGAAAATCCATCGCTTTTTCTTATTGTGTTCATTTTACTTGTGTTTGAGTAGGCCTATTCAATCATACACTCAAAATAAAACCTTTTACATTTAGAACTTAAAACTTCTTTTTGAGGGTCATTCTAGGGGAAGTTTTCCTTCTTTTGGGTATCAAAGCTTCTTCTTGTTAGATGATAGAATAACTTCTTTTAACGATACGTAACTTCTTTAGATAGAAGAAATGGTCTTCAAAACTTTTCTTTTGAGTGATTTGAGACAATAGAAGTTAATATTTCTACGTATAGAAGGTTGCGGGAAGTCTTTCTTTTCTGTGTATGTATCTAAATGGAGAAAGATATCGTGTGCGTATCAAAAGTCTTGTCTTTTACCAGTAAAAAAAATTATATTATTTTAAAGAGATTATTTCTTTCAGGATTTAATTTATTTTATCTATCTATATGTATATCTATCTATGTACCTCTGTCTGCCTGTCTGTCTGTCTGTCTGTCTCTCTCTCTCTCTCTCTCTCTCTCTCTCTCTATATATATATATATATATTATATTTACCTTTCAACCTTTCAAATGTTCCGCGCGATGATTCCTCATTTCACGAAGGTCAAGCTTGTCGCCCCTCCTCTCGAGTTGGCCTGGTGAAGTAGTGAGTTGGTTTCTTGTACTCTCCACCTCACATAGCCAGGTACGTCCGGCTCATCTGGGATTGTTCTGAGCCAGGCGTCTAATCTTCTTTTGAAGATGTCTACTGCAACACCATTCGTGTTCCTTAGGTCTTTGGGCAGTTGATTAAACAGTTTTGGTCCTCTCACAACAAAACCATTTTCTTTCAGGGTTAAGGATGTTTCCTGTCTAGCCTTTAATTTGAGAACACGACACAGTCTTCCTTTTCTACTTTCCACTGTTGTTTGGGGAGTTACAGGGTTCAGAGTAAGATTAGGGACTAGTTTTTCCATTATTTTCCAAGTGTAAATAATGGTGTATCTCTCTTTTCTCCTTTCCAGTGAATATAGGTTTAATTCGCGTAACCTTTCCCAGTAGTTTAGTTCTTTGTACCCATTGATCTTGGCTGTGAAGCTTCTCTGAATCCCTTCTAGTTGTCTAATGTCTTCTTTTGTATAGGGAGCTGTCAGGACCGAGTAGCATTCCAATTTGGGTATGATCAGTGTTTTCAGTAGAGGAATCATTATATTCCTATCCCTTCGTTTAAAGGTTCTCAGTATCTGCCCAGTTATTCTTTTCGCTCTGTTTACTGCTATCTTATTTTGTGTTTCAAATTTCGCATCGTCAGTCATTACAACCCCTAAATCTTTTGCTTTAGAATTTCTCTGAATTTCATATATATACAAGGTGTTTTAGGAGGAAAGGTCAATACTTCGGGAGGTGATAGTATCGGTCATTGTGAGAAAAAAAGTTCATATGAACATGTGTCTAATTCTGAATGGTTACGGAGATAGAGCTGTTTGAATCTGATGCGCGCGCAGCTCTTCCTTCCCCGCGGTGGTCCCATTCAATGGCCACCAAGGTCTCCAGACGAACAAACGAACAACACGCGATCTTCGCCCACGAGTTGGAAAGTGCATTGAGGTTGACGGTGGGATTTTCAAAAACGTATTGTAAACTGAAACAAATTTGTCATTTCTGTATCTGATGCCATTCAAAATGCTAATGTTTAAACATTAAATGTTAGAAACAGTAATTGGTTTCTCTTTCTTGATTACCATTAACAATGCTTTTGTATTTGTAGATTCAAACAGCTCTATCTCCGTAACCATTCAGAATTAGATACATGCTCATATGAACTTTTTTTCTCACAATGACCGATACTATCACCTCCCGAAGTATTGACCTTTCCTCCTGAAACACCCTGTACTGTATGTATATATATATATATATATATATATATATATTATCTATATATACAGGGTGGCGTAGTATCGTGATACATTTTCTCTTGTTTGTATCGTATCGAAAGATACGATACAAATAAATGTCATATGAACATACTTTATGATAGACTCAGTCAGTGATCTTTCCCCTTCCCTCTCCATCTTCTAATTATTTAACGAATAATTCATCAGACATTCAACAATTACTCATGTTTCCTTTGATAAAAGAACTGTTCATAAAATACAACACTAGAGTGTCATCAAGCTCCGGTTGAGAGACTTTTTAGCATAGCTGGAAATTTCCTTCCTTTTCTTCCTCTTTCCTTCCTTGTAAAATTCAATAAAAATAAAGTAATTCAGTTGTTTCAGAATATGTCATATATGATGTATATATTATATATATATATAGGTGTATAGATAGATAAAATACTGGTTTTGCTTCCACCCAAATTATTCATTCTGATGAAGTTCTAGCTTATTGCCCAAACTTAGACCTACAGCTTAACATGGAATCCAAACCACGACCCACCACGGGTGGATAGAAATTACAAAGTCTCCGCCCGGACTCGATCTCACGACCTCCCGATCAGCAGCACAGCGTCTTAACCACTAGGATACCCATGGTACCCAGTTATCTACCAACACTTGTTTTGTATGGAAGAATGAGCAGCTGAGTGAGCTGAGCTGCCATCGAACGCGGGGCCGGTAGATTTGTAGTTGACCACTACACCACCGAGTATGTATGTATGACAGTTAATCAGAGGGTTTTTATAGGGTAGGCAGGGTAGGCTTTGCCTGACCATTAATTTTGTCAAACTTTAGAAGCATAAATATATCAATATAAATTAGCGCAATTAGACAAAATCTGTCGATAGCGCCCTCTTAACCCAATATCATGATTTCTTTTTTCATATTAGCTGTTACAACCTAAAACGCCCTGCCTACCTTGAATGTATAATATTAATTCAACTCTGTGGCGGATTTGATATATGCCATTTTTAATACAGAGTTAATGTATGTATAGTCAGCGCGCGGACTTTCCTACTAAACGATACATTTTGCACGCTTACGCTCATTATCAAGCTATCCCGTATGAGAAATATGAGAAACTACGGTTTGGGCGGGGGGGTAAAGGAAGAAGATTGATAGGCGAATGGTGTATGACCATCATTCAGGGGATTTGGAGGGGAGGGGGGGGTTGCGCGAATATATATATATATATATATATATATAGAGAGAGAGAGAGAGAGAGAGCCTATATAATATTCTGTCTACCCAATGCACCAGTCCAAGAACCGCCTCTGCGAGTGTATGTATGTATGTATGTATGTATGTTTAATCAGCGATGCATTTCCAGTTTAAGTGAAAGCATGAAGAATTAAACATCATTTTACATAGAGCACCAATCCGCCCACACGCCCATTTCAGGGTACGTTTAACTTATGTAATACTATTGAAAATGTTGTTTACTTACTCCACACTGAGCACTTTATTCGTACAGCCATCAGCAAATTTCCATTAACTCTCAGAGTTTAACATAATGTACGTATAATTACCTATTAGAGGAAAACACTAGGTCCGTGCCAGATGGAATTTGCCTCAAATTTTAGAATCTTTATTAACTAACAAATCATGATATTAAAATAGATTTATTAGCCTTTTAAAATCTAATTAGCCAACATAATGTAGTCGCTTTTTTAAATATTTTTGCTTCTCTGCGATATAAGATTGTCTTGTCTCTGAAACGTAGGTTTCAATAATGTTAGTATGGTAGTATGTCAGTATGTTACAGGGATCATTTGTCATACTAATTTTCTGGTTCATTTATATATATATATATATATATATGGGATGAATTTCACAATAAAACACGTGAAATGAATGAATGCTGCAAACCCACAAGGAAAAACGAGGTGTAGCTTTGAATACACGAAAGGCCTTGGAATCGTTTTTCTTTTTCCTTGTGGGTTTGCAGCATATATATATATGTGAAAATTATTTCACGAAAGTAACACGTGAAAAATATTTATGATGAATAAAACCGCGAAGGAAAGGAAACAGAGTGGTGCTCAAGTGCTTTCGTCTAATGACATCCTCAGGAACATTGAAGTAAATAAAGAGTTGAAGACTATATATAGGTTACAAAAAAAAAAGATATATATTATTATATATAGCTATGTAGTAAATATCGAAATAAAAATTGTGGGAGGAGCATACAAATTTGTAAGGAAAACTACCAATTTTAGCACTTTGCTCAAATTCAACACAATATATATAGGTCACAAAAAAAAAAATAAAAAAAATAAAATAAATTGAAAAATAAAAAATTGTAAGAGGAGCATATAAATTTATAAGGGAAAATTACCAAAGGTTTAGCAGTCTGCCCTTCTTGTCTAAATCCGTTCTGAATATTTTGTGTATCTGGCCCATGAATCGTGACCTGGATGACTTCCTCCTTCAGTTAAATGATCACGTCCCCTCCATTAAGTTTACTTTAGAAGTGGAACAAGACAACTCAATCCCGTTTTTGGATGTGCGTGTACATAGGGAAAGCCCAGGTTTTAAGTTTAGTATCTATCGGAAAAAACAAACAATTTGTCTTACGTACACTTTCAATCTGGACATGACACCCCCATTAAGAAGGCCATATTTTCTTCAATGTTTCTCCGCGCTCTTAGGATCGCCAGTCCGGAATACATCGATGCCGAATTGGAAAAAATCAACGGTATTGGAAGTGATCTGTGCTACCCACCTGCGTTTATGGAATCTTGTATTAACAAGGCAAAACGAACCTTCTATCGTGTGAATAATAACACTCGCACTTTGTCAAAGAATATTTTAGTACTTCCATTTTTCCCGGGCTTTTTAGGCATTGCTAATGTACTTAAACTTTTCGATATTTATATAGTATTTTCATATAAGAGGACTGTGAAAAATATCATAGTAAAAAATAGTCCTACCAATAATTCAGGCATTATCTATAAAATTGGTTGTAAACAATGTGATTCCTTTTACATTGGTCAGACGGGAAAGGATTTGCACACGAGTGTAAAACAGCATCAATATTCCGTTAGAACGGGATAGTCGTCCAGTGCCCTTTTTGTCCATTTGTCAGAGTTATCCCATTGTATTGATTGGAATAATGCTTCAGTTTTGTTTCACTCTAGCAACATTGTTAATAGAAATATTCTTGAGTCTGCTATTATTCAACTTACAAATAACTTTAACATGAGCAAAGGTCTTTTTCAACTTGATCCCGTTGTTTTGAATTCGTTCAGAACAGATTTGGACAAGAATGGCAGAGTGCTAAACCTTTGGTAATTTTCCCTTAGAAATTTGTATGCTCCTCTTACAATTTTTATTTTTCAATTTATTTTTTTTTTTTATTTTTTATTTTTTTTTATTTTTTTTTTGTGACCTATATATCATTCACGCATTATCTATAAAATTGGTTGTAAACAATCCATTTGATCTTGTGTTGAATTCGGGCAAAGTGCTAAAATTGGTAGTTTTCCTTGCAAATTTGTATGCTCCTCCCACAATTTTTATTTCTATATTTACTATATATATATATATTTTTTTTTTGTAACCTATATATAGTCTTGAACTCTTTATTTACTTCAGTGTTCTTGAGGATGTCATTAGATGGAAGCGCTTCAGCACCACTCTGTGTTTCCTTCCTTCGTGGTTTTATTCATCATATATATATATATATATATATATATATAGATTATATATATTTAGGGTGTCTCTTATTTTCGAAGTGTGTTGATTTTTTTAAGTTGTGCCCCCTCAACCAGTTCCATTGGTTGAAAAAACATCACATATAAAATGTTTTTTGGATTGAACAATTTTTAGAGGTCGCCCCCACTTATTAAAGTTCATAAAATATAGCTATTATTTATGCAATTAATATTTGAAATTACTACAGTTGTCAAGTATACTAAACATATGTTTTTTAATTAATTAATCATCATATTTATGATGAATTCAATTAAATGAATATATTAGAGATAATTGTCAGTTTGTAGCTGAAAATATTGCTTGATAAGACAAGATCACCTGTTTAAACATGTTTTCATCAAGAATGCTCGATATGTTGCAATTGTTTTTTGTCATCATTCAGTGTTCTGCTGTCATAGTAAAAGGTGTGTAACTGTGTATCACTATACTTCTTTTTTGCTATTATCAGATAATAAACTATGTTATTTATATTTTTCACAATTATTTATACTGATTGTGCTTTATCAAAATCTAAGAAAAAAAACGAGGCATGAAAAACATCATGACTATTCAGATGTCTGCTGCCCTGGATTGTACACAAATTTCCTCTAGAAAGGCAACATTTATCCTCGCAGAGGCAGCTAAAAGCTTTGGTTTGGACGCTTCAGATTACAACATAAACCAACATTCTATCCATCGCCTTCGAAATAAGAACCGAGCTCGTCATGCAAAAGAACTTAAGGAGCATTTCCATGGAGAATGTTCTATGACAGTCCACTGGATGGCAAGATGATGGAGGACCTCACCTCGCACAAGCACATTGATCGTCTCCCAGTACTTTGTCAGGACCTGTGTTGAACAGCTGCTTGGTGTCCCCAAATCCCAAACTCAACTGGAGAAGCACAAGCTGAAGCCGTCTTTAACTGCCTGAATGAATGGGGAATTACAGAGAGAGTAAAAGCATTTTGTTTCGATACAACAGCTTCAAACACTTCAATATAGTGGAGCCTGTGCTCTCATCGAAGCAAAATTGGGACATGATGTTTTGTACTGCCTTGTAGACAACCATGTTTTAGATTTATTGTTGGAGCTGCATTTGAAGCAACATTGGGATCTACATCAACTGGTCCAGAGATATTGATCTTTAAAGCGTTTTCGTGACAATTGGACTTCTGTTGATCAAAGCCAGTTCTCAAACAGGTGAGACAGACACGATTACTAAAGAAGCATTATCCAGTCTAAAACTGAACTAATTCAGTTTGCTAGATCCCAGGCACCTATGCTACGGGATGACTATCAAGAACTTTTGGATCTGTCCATCATCTTTCTTGGAGGTGTTTCCCAATAAAGGCATCAGTTTCGTGCACCAGGTGCCATGCATCGAGCTCGCTGGATGTCCAAAGCGCTCTTTTCTATCAAGAATGTGGCTTTTTCGAAACCAGTTCAGATGACTAAGACTGAAGAACGAGGAATTCGAGATCTTTCCCTTTTTTCTGTTCTCATCTATATGAAGGCTTGGACAACATCCTCACTCCCTATTGAAACCCATTTAATGACTGGCTCCTTATGAGGTCATTGATTAATTCCTAACAAAAAGATTTCTGATGCAACTAAAAAAAAGCTCTCTAACCACTTATGGTACCTGTCTGAAGAAGCAGTTGGTCTTGCTTTCTTTGATGAGCGAATTACTACAGATGTAAAGAAACGCATGGTAAAGGCATTAGAAGATGAGTCCCTGATAGACCACCCAAGCGTCCTCGGATTCCTGAATCGACCTTCTGCTCTGGTGAAGGACTACACCAACTTGTTACAAGAAATACTAGAGAATTCTTTACTAAGCTGAATTTGCCAGAAGGATTTCTGAACAAGGCACCCAGCACTTGGACATCCAACTGTGAATATTTAAGGGCCAAGAGCTATTGTTTGCAGCTCTATCTGTTGTAAATGACCGGGCAGAACGTGCAGTAGCTTTAGTTAAGAGCTGAATAAGAAATTGACAGTGGGGAAAGCAGCTCCATTCCTGCTCCAAATTGTTGCAAAACACCGCCAGAGTCCCCCAGTTCCATCAAAAACTGTTCTTCTCAAAAAATAACCATCAATGAGGTCGCACCTTAAAATACACCATATTGGTATAATCATTGTTTATTAAATAAATGTTGTATAAGGAAATAATGCTAATTAAAGTAAAGTATGTAAATAGCACTGGCATTTTGAATTTATCTCTATATAATAAACTAATGGTTTTTTTTTTGTAGCGATGCTTCATTGCTGATTGTATATAAAAAAAGAGCCAGGATGGATTTTGGATAGGAGAAAAAGGATTGGGATAAAGAAGGATGAGGACCAAAGATGGAGTATAACAACATCAAGGATAGGTTAGAAAAGGATCAATGATAATAAGAAGGCCTATACTTATAAAAACGAATCAAACTAAAAAAAGAAGGAAGGAATTATGTGTATAATGAGCATAATCATATGTCAGGAGCTATTATGCCATGGTCACCATTTTTATTAGCAGGGGGCGACCCCTAAATATGAGCGAATTTGTGTCAAACTTTCAAGTTTTAGTTTTTATGCTAAATTGAACTATTTTAGGGGCGCAGATAAAATAATTCAACATTTCAGTTTTTGACTACCCAATAAGAGACACCCTAATATTATATATATATATATATATTAAATATATATATATATATATATATTTATGTATGGGAATGAACTCGGAATGGTTCCCTGAGGTTTTTTGATACACACACCGTGCATGGAATAAGGAACTTTTCTGGGAAAATTAAATCCACTATAGTCCGAATAAGTAATGGTAAATGACAAACACTATAGTTTTTCTTTTTCATGATGTTAGCCCGACGTGGGCAACGGATCACTCGCTAAGAGGTCCCAAAAATAATGTATACGAGGGTAATTCAATAAGTATCCGCACTTTTATTTTCACAATTTTATTTTCACATCTGATAGATTATAAACACATCACTTCTCAACATAGTCTCCCTGTTTCTCAATACACTTAGTCCAGCGATCTACAAACTTCCTAATGTCATCACAAAAGAATGTTTTCGGCTGTGTGCATAGCCAGTCATGCACCGCCTCCTTCAGGTCATCATCGCCTTGGAATCGCTGACCTCTCAAAGCGTCTTTTAGTGGTCCAAAGAAGTAAAAATCAGAAGGTGCCAGGTCTGGACTGTAAGCTGGATGGTCGAGAACTTCAAATTTAAGTTCTTGAAGGCATTTTCTAGTCTGTGCAGCGGTATGAGGGCGCTTTGTCGTGTAACAGAATAACAGCTTCCGACAATCTCCCACTCCGTTTTGTGCGAAGAAGAGCACAAGCGTAATCGTATGGACGTCTGCTCTCGTCTTTTGGCGCGGTATCGTAATAAAGGATGAAAACTTTTTGGGCGCATTATCGCTGGAGATGAAACCTGGATCCATCACTATGAACCAGAAAACAAACGACAGAGCATGCAATGGAAGCATCCAACATCTCCCGTTGCAAGGAAGTTCAAAGCGCAGCCGTCAGCAGGTAAAGTTATGCTAACACTGTTTTGGGATACACGAGGCCCTATTCTTGAACATTTTCTAGAGCGGAGAACTACAGTCACAAGTGCATCGTATTCTGACATGCTTCGGAATGAGTTAAAGCAAGCAATTCGCACAAAACGGAGAGGGAGATTGTCGGAAGGTGTTATTTTGTTACACGACAATGCGCACCCTCATACCGCTACACAGACTAGAAAATGCCTTAAAAAATTTAATTTGACGTTCTCGACCATCCAGCCTACAGTCCAGACCTGGTACCTTCGGATTTTTACCTGTTTGGACCACTAAAAGACGCTTTGAGAGGTCAGCGATTCCAAGGCGATGATGACCTGAAGGAGGCGGTGCATGACTGGCTACGCACACATCCAAAAACATTCTTTTGTGATGGCATTAGGAAGTTTGTAGATCGCTGGACTAAGTGTATTGAGAAACAGGGAGACTATGTTGAGAAGTGATGTGTTTATAATCTATCAGATGTGAACATAAAATTGTGAAAATAAAAAGTGCGGATACTTATTGAATTACTCTCGTGTGTGTGTGTGTGTATATATATATATATATATATATATATACTCTTACACTTTTAAAATAAAGTTATATATATTTATTTTTATAATTATTTCAGTATAAATTTTTATATTTCACATACTACGTAATGCTTATAATTACAGTATAATCAATATTTCAGTTTGTAGCATTATCTCTTCCGTGCTATGCTATAAAAATTTTAATATTTTATATTTTAATTTTTGCTACAAAGTTAAATTTTCATGTGATGGTCAAATCAATATTTCAATTTAAACGCTACAAAAATTGCTAAATGTTTATAAATTTTTTATTTTATTAGTCAGACGTTACGAAGTTAAATATTATATATATATATATACAGTATATATATATATATATATATATATATATTTATTTATTTCGTATTTATTGCATGTATTCCTTATAGAATATAAAATATAGAATTTATGCGTGTAGAACAGCAAATAATTCTAATGCATTGTTTGTTAACCATATGTATAGATGTAATCATAATATCAAGTGGGATAGTTCTAAAGCGCTCGTTAAAAACACACATATAATTGAAAGGAATATTCTAGAATGTGCATTTATCCATTTTAAAAATAATTTCAACAACAGTGCGGAAGTGTATAAAACTGACAATATGCTTTTAAAATACCTTTTGCCTCCAATTAACTCTTGTTAATCATGTGCTACTCTTTTTATTTTTCCATAAACTCTTGTTAATCATGTGCTACTCTTTTTATTTTTCCATAATGCTGCATATATTCTGGTCATCTTGCCTTCTCCCTTCATTCCCTGACGTGGTGTGCTTCTGAATACACGAAAGGTCTTGGAATCATTTTTCTTTTTCCTTGTGGGTTTGCATCATATATATATATATACACACACACACACACACGCATATATATATATATATATATGTATGTATGCATGTATTTTCCGATTAAATATCAAGATCGGCTTGCGACCAGCCCTTCACCACCATCCGTATTCATTTATGGGATTTGATGAAGGAGAGAGTTACCTTCGACGCTCATCCTGTCTTCATAATCTCACACGTAGTGATGATCAAAGAAATATGAAGTCGGTATTCGAATGAGGATGCGATAATTACCAGACTATAAGAGAAAATTAGATGTAATTTGAGGTCTAAAAAAATTTTTGCACTGAAAGATCACATCCAACACACACACACATATATATATATATATGGGCTACGTTGTGGCCGATGTCGTAACACCGCTTCCCGGAGATCAGCGAAGTTAAGTGACATTGGGCTGGGTTGGATGAGAGACCGTCCTCTGCGCCCAGATTATGTAGCGACCCGGATCCCACGTAAACCTGTAGGTCCCTTCCGTCATATGACCTTAGCTGTTGCGAAGGAGGTTTAACAACCCCAATTAAGATATATATATATATATATATATATATATATATATAACTTATATATATATATATATATATATATATTATATATATATATATAAACTTATATATATATATATATATATATATATATATATATATATATATATATATATATATATATATATATATATTGCATAAATTAAAACACCGCATAAATTTACGAAAAAATACATATAGACTATATATATATATATATATATATATATATATATATATATATAGAGCTCGATTTCGTATATTACACCGTTGGATACAAGTTGAAGAAATCGAAACTAATTTGTTTTCGAAAATACATATAATATTTTTGAGTTCTCATTTAAAAGTTAGGAATGGGTGTATCTGAAATGTTACCAATTTGTATCGGTCGTCCATAAAGTGTTAAATATATTATATACAGTACATACAAATGAAATGAGAAAAACATACGGAAAATCTAAGCAAACACACACACACACACACACACACACACACACACACATACGTACACACACACACACACATATATATATATATATATAAACTGTACATCACTCACATAGAAAGAAATTGCCAATGCAGAAAACGAAAATTAGGAAGAAAACGAAAAACAACACCCAGAGATGATGCAAAATTAATACGAATGAGCAATCAGGATCCCAGAAAAAACTAGTAACATGCTTAACCTGGGATTAGCAGCATCAGGTTATCCAGGTATCATCATCATCATCATCTCAAAAAACGCCGATTGCTGGCAGTGGGACGCAAAACCAAGAAACCTATGAAGAAACAATTGCTAACAACAATAGTGAAGGCAAAATGGTATGAGTGGGCCAAGAGGTATGCTGGTTGGTCAAAAGAAGACTAGTGGAATGTGTTATTTTCAAACGAAAGTAATTTTCTTGGTCGAGGTCAACAAAGTTGGTTTGTACGCCATTCATCTGGTGAACCTATAACCAGTTCCCACTGTAACCAAACTGTGAAACACCCAGAAAAGGAAATGTTTTGGGGTTGTTTTTTTGCACGAGGAACTTGCTTATTAGTGCCTGTGGAAGGCATGATGAATGGTAAGCGATATACTGAGGTTCTAGAACGTCATGCCAAACCAGAACTGCAGAAATTGTCCCCAAACGCGGTTTTCCAACAGGATCTGGCTCCATGCCATACATCAAAATGTGTTAAGGAGTTCTTAAAGATAAGCAATCAGCTATTTAGATTGTCCGGGAAACTCGGCAGATCTAAACCCGATCGAAAATCTATGGACTACAGTTTAG
The DNA here is from genome assembly GCA_023014485.1 of Bathynomus jamesi. NCBI lineage: Eukaryota > Metazoa > Arthropoda > Malacostraca > Isopoda > Cirolanidae > Bathynomus > Bathynomus jamesi. The sequence continues at coordinate 453,641 of JAJOZX010002467.1, read as the reverse complement.
GTTAAGTTAGGTTATGCAAGACCCGAGTTCGAAAATTGGAGTGTACATTGTGTACAACTAAAACAAAATTGATCGAGTTTGTCATCCAAGTCTGGTTTCATGATGAAAAATTAAAGAAAAACTGTGAAAAACTGGTACATACCATGCCAAAGCGTGTTCAAGACGTTATTTAAGCCAAAGGGGATCATATCAAATTTTAAGGTTTGTTCCAGTCTTCAAAATATATGCTGTTTATTGAAACCTCAAATTCTTTTATACTCGTCACATTAATTTGCATAATTTGCATAATATATATATTATATATATACTGACGAAAATCGTGCATCGCAAAGGAAGTTTCCTGGCTCACTCGACACGAAGACGAAACCTACTCTGCGTTGCACTCCTTCAGTCTCCGTATTAACATCACCGTACGGTTAATGTAATTCTTTAATATATGTAGATATATTAGAGAATTACAATAACCGTAATATTATATATATATATTATAATATATATATATATATAACTTCTAAAACAAAAGATTTAGGAGTTGTAATGACTGATGATACGAAATTTGAAACACAAAATGAGATAGCAGTAAACAGAGCAAAGAGAGTAACTGGGCAGATACTGAGAACCTTTAAACGAAGGAATAGGAATATAATGATTCCTCTACTGAAAACACTGATCATACCCAAATTGGAATACTGCTCGGTCCTAACATCCCCATATAAAAAAGAAGACATTAGACAGCTAGAAGGGATTCAGAGAAGCTTCACAGCCAAGATCAAGGGGTGCAAAGAACTAAATTACTGGGAAAGGTTACGCGAATTAAACCTATATTCACTGGAAAGGAGAAAAGAGAGATACACCATTATTTACACTTGGGAAAAAATGGAAAAACTAGCCCCTAATCTTACTCTGAACCCTATAACTCCCCAAACAACAGTGGAAAGTAGAAAAGGAAGACTGTGTCGTGTTCCCAAATTAAAGGCTAGACAGAGAACATCCTTAATCCTGAAAAAAAATAGTTTTGTTGTGAGAGGACCAAAACTATTTAATCAGCTGCCCAAAGAACTAAGGAACACGAATGGTGTTGTGGTGGACATCTTCAAAAGAAGATTAGACGCCTGGCTCAGAACGAAAAAATAGATAGAAAATTGTATTTTCAAATAAATTTTAGTAAAATGAGATAATATTTCATATAAAATATTTAAATACTCTACTTTAATCTCGTGTTTCCGAAAATTCAGCAAATTCAGGACCCGGTTTAATGTGAATATTTTGACAAGATTTCATATTCTCTTCAAAAACAAATGGACACCTTAAAGTTTAAATGATTCATCTTTGATCCATACAGACTACCGATATTAAAGATGTAATTGGTTTACATATAATAGGAACCAACAATAAAATTTACGTTAATTAAAATTGTTAAAATTACCCCATATACTGTATGTATAATGTATATTGTATATATACACAGTCAGGAACGGAGCAAGAGTATCGCGGGCCCAGGAGCAAAACTTATTTACGGGCCCCCTAACAAAATTTTTATTATACATTTATATTGCTTTTCTTTGCATTATTTATTTAACATATATTGAGAGCATATATTTAGCATATATTTAGCATAATTGAGAGTCCACTTAATCTTTTTTCATTCACAACTTCGGGAAAACTTGAGCACAAAGTACTGTTGTCTTTAATTAAAAATGAATATAGCTCATGGATTGTCGTCCTTTTTTCAATGTCTGTTTTTAAGCACATTCGAAAAGAGAGTAATTGACTTGGAAATCCAGAGGAAATATCATTTTTATATTTATTTACTAGCTTTGTTGCTCTCTCAAATAACTTCTCATCACTTGTTGAAACGACCCGTGCCCCCCAAAAGGCCCGGGCCCTGGGGCACTGCCCCGCCTGCCCCTAGCTAGCTCCGCCCCTGTACACAGTGTGTGTATATATATATATATATATATATATATATACACACCTTATGAACCTTATGTTGTTTCGTGCGTTGGTCTCTCTTCACACGGAAGTCAAGCTGGTGGCCCCGCCTCTACGTCTGTCTTGGTGGAGGAGCGAGTTGCTTTCTTGTGTTCTCCATCGTACATAGCTAGGCACGCCAGGTCCATCTGGTACCGTCCTGAGCCAGGCATCCAGTCTTCTTTTGAAGACTTCAACTTTGGCCTCCGTTACGTTTCTGAGGTCCTTTGGAAGCTGGTTGAAAAGTCTTGGCTCCCTGACAACCAAACTAGTTTCCTTCTGAGTTGAGGCGGTCCCTTGTCGGGCGGCCCTTTATTTGGGAACACTACACATTCTGCCTTTCCTATTATCCAGTGTTGTTTGAATGGTAATTAGGTTTAGTTTTAGGTTTGGTACCAGTTTTTCGATCATTTTCCATATGTAGATTATTATGTACCTCTCTCTTCTTTCCAGGGAGTACAAATTTAGTTCACGTAGTCTTTCCCAGTAGTTGAGTTCTTTGCAGCCATCAATCTTGGCTGTGAAATGCCTTTGCGTTTCTTCTAGTTTATTAGTTTCTTCCTTTTTATATGGGAACGTCAAAACTGAGCAGTATTCAAGTTTTGGTATAATCATTGTTTTTAGCAGGGGAATCATTACTGTCCTGTCCCTTCTTTTGAACGTTCTTAGTACCTGTCCGGCGACTCTTTTTGCTTTATTTATCGCTACCTGATTTTGTGTTTCGAATTCCGCATTATCTGTCATTATTACACACCCAATTGAAAGAGATTCCTCTGCCGAGCGGTGCCCCCCATAGTACTCTGAGGTATTCAAAAACTCATGATCTTCACTTGCCCCACAAACACCTTTAAATGGGAGACCCATAATGGGTGCACACACATTTCTACATTACTGTACAGTCTTTACAACCACACCTACACTTTTCCTCCTAAGTATATATATTGTAATGTATATGGTTGTAAATTGTGACTTGGTCCGCAGTTGATATGGACCGTGACTTATTTTTGGTTGGCAAGGTACTGGTATTGATGGATACCGTAATGAAAGTGACTGGATTCTTTGGATCTGATATATTTGCATGTCGGTTATAAATAGATATAGAGTGTAACATATTTGTGGATAGTAGTCTATTATGACTTGATCCTCTGGATCCAGAGATTCTATCTTTAGTTTTAAATTGATAATTAATTAGTTTTAAATTGATAATTATTTAGTTTTGTAAAAATTGGTTGTTGCCAATGTACAGGCGTTTTTGCGTCATGGAGCCGCCTCGTCATGGAGCGCGCCTCGATGCGTCATGGAGCCGCCCCTAGTGTGCCCACTATAAAAATTTCATATGTTCTAATGTTCTTTGTGGTTCGGAACCTACGTAAAATTGTAGGTCCCCTCCGCCACCACGGAGGACATGCACAATACACAATTACGAACACAGTTAGGTAGACCAACCATGAGTGGATCCTAGGGTCTTTGTTGTCTCGAAACATTATAACATAACATTTTCCCGAGATCGATCGCTTTCGTGCTTATATATATATATATATATATATATATATATATATATATATATATATAGTATATATATATATATAATATATAGTACAGTATGATAAGATAACAGTTTACTACCAGCGTTCATAATACTACAAAATCCAGAACCCCAAATTCAGGACTCGTAAAGCCCTAAAAAGCATACTTTAAAAAATGGAAGATTTTATCAAAAGACGATGGTCAGACTATCACCCCTTCGATAAAAATCTTCAATTTTTTTAAACTATGCTTTCCTCTTTCATTTTTTCATTTCTAGAAAATTGTTTAAGTGAAGCTAAAAAATAAGGTATTATAAAAGTGTAATACAAGCAAGTACAGGGTGAGCGAAAAGTCCCTGTGCACCTGCAAGAAGTGTTGTGAACCTGCGCTGTGTTGGAAATGCACACGTGCACAGGGACTTTTCGCTCACCCTGTAGTTTAATCACAAAAATATCCTTAATCTACTTACTATACCCTTATATACCCTTATGTACCTCCTTTAATTCCGACTTTACTTAAAACAATTATAATATACAGTTTCCTTGACCTATTAAAGCCAGAATTTTTGTAGGGCTAAGTTCTGAATGCGCATACTTGAAACGCTACCAATTTATACCAAGAGTCCTTAAAGGGTTAATTACGTATGTTTAATGCAAAACAACTCAAATAATGGGTTTAAGCGTATCTAATCTATCGGATGTAAACGATGCGTTTAAGTAAACAATTAATCAAACCGGTAAAATTTAGAGACGGAAATGGCATAAATACGCCTATACAACCACTATAATTCTAAACCATTGTTTAACCACATTTAACTATTTTTAACCACATTTAACCATTGTATCAAGTGGGAAAGTTAACAAATTCTGTTAAAAAATAAATACGTAACTAAAAGGAACATTCTAGAACTTACACTTATATATTTTCTTAATAACTTTAATTAATAATAGTCTGGAACTTATAAAATGGACCGTATCTTGTTAACCTTCTATCGACCGAACGTTTCAGTAGGGTTAAATCTAAATGGGTGTATTTGAAACGTTACGTATTCAACCTATTCGGCGGTAGAGATTAAAATACATTTTCCTCTTAATCAGTATTTGTTAATCTTTTGCTAATTCCTCTTAGTTCTTTAATTTATTCCGTATCGGTCGATCGCAGGTCGATCCTGAATCGTCGTTCGAACTCGCATAAAGTAAAATATACACGAGTATATATGGGATGAATTTCACACTTAAATACGTGAAATTAATGAATGATGCATCATATATATATATATATATATATATATGTGTGTGTGTGTAAGAACGAACGACGCTTGTGTAGAAGAGCGTTCCGCACAAGATGAGGAGAGAACGAACAAATTAAAAATAAGGTACCTCCCAGGAATCGAACCCGGGATCATCCAATTGCCGGTCGGATATGCTATCCACTACACCAAGGTCCTCGATCAATCAGAAGTCGTAATTCTCCTACATACGAGTGGAATCAAATGCCCTGAGGGGGCACCCTCGCATGCCGTACATATGTACATTTTAACTGCAAATAACACGCACAGTATTATAATTTATGTAAAGAACGACGTTGTGTAGAAGAGCGTTCCGCACAAGATGAGGAGGGAGAACGAACAAATGAAGTTAAAATGTATATATGTACGGCATGCGAATGTGCCCCCTCAGAGCATTTGATTCCGCTCGTATGTAGGAGAATTACGACTTCTGATTGATCGAGGACCTTCGTGTAGTGGATAACATGTCCGACCGGCAACTGGATGATCCCGGGTTCGATTCCTGGGAGGTACCTCATTTTTCATTTGTTCGTTCTCCCTCCTCATCTTGTGCGGAATGCTCTTCTACACAAGCGTCGTTCTTTACATTAATTATACTGTGTGTTGTTTGCAGTTAAAATGTGTGTGTATATATATATATATATACATGATTTTTTTTACGCAGCATTTTGGACTGACGGAGAGGTTGATCCACAAAACTAACACAGTCCTTGACCATGATGTATCTGAGGATTAGGAGCGAAATGAAATGAATTTTCACACAAAATTAATAAATAAATATATATATATATATATATATATATAATATATATATATATATATACACACAGTGTATATATATATATATATATAATAGAAACGGAGAAAAATTCACAAAAACTAGGGTGTCTTACGTCACTCAAAAACTTAAATAATAAAAGTGCATTACAGAAGGCTGAAATACTGCCTGAGGCTCTACTTGGCAAAAATGAATCACCTGGAGAATTGCCTTGAAGAGGATCAGAGCTAGGAGCCTTAAGCACCGCTGTGATGGTCAATCAGAGAATGAACCTTATGAACCTTATGAACCTTATGTTGTTTCGTGCGTTGGTCTCTCTTCACACGGAGGTCAAGCTGGTGGCCCCGCCTCTAGGTCTGGCCTGGTGGAGGAGCGAGTTGCTTTCTTGCGCTATCCACCGTACATAGCCAGGCACGCCCGGCTCATCTGGTACTGTCCTGAGCCAGGCATCCAGTCTTTTCTTGAAGACTTCAACTTTGACCCCCGTTACGTTTCTGAGGTCTTTAGGAAGCTGGTTGAAAAGTCTTGGCCCCTGACAACCAAGCTATTTTCCTTCAGGGTTGAGGAGGTCCCTTGTCGGGCCTTTAATTTGGGAACACTACACATTCTGCTTTTCCTATTTTCCAGTGTTGTTTGAATGGTAATTGGGTTTAGTTTTAGGTTTGGTACCAGTTTTTCGATCATTTTCCATATGTAGATTATGATGTACCTCTCTCTTCTTCTTTCCAGTGAGTACAGATTTAGTTTACGTAGTCTTTCCCAGTAGTTGAGTTCTTTGCAGCCATCAATCTTGGCTGTGAAATGCCTTTGCGTTTCTTCTAGTTTATTAGTTTCTTCCTTTTTATATGGGGACGTCAAAACTGAGCAGTATTCAAGTTTTGGTATAATCACTGTTTTTAGCAGGGGAATCATTACTGTCCTGTCCCTTCTCTTGAACGTTCTTAGTACCTGTCCGGCGACTCTTTTTGCTTTATTTATCGCTATCTGATTTTGTGTTTCGAATTTCGCAGCATCTGTCATTATTATCCCGAGATCAATCGCTTTCGTGCTTCTCTGAATTTCCAGTCTATCTGGAGCATAATATGCAGTTTGTTTAAGTTCTTCTTTTCTACCATATGTCAAGAGCTGAAATTTCTGGGCGTTGAATGACATGTTATTGTCTTCTGACCATTTTTATATTTTGTTCGTGTCCATCTGCAAGGCCTCCAAGTCATGTACATCGCTGATTTTTCTGCTGATCTTTGTATCGTCTGCAAAGGATGTTACTATACTGTTGCTGTTTACTCCGCTGTCTATGTCTGTTAGCATGATAATGAACAGGAGTGGGACCAGTACTGTCCCTTGTGGTACTGAGCTGCGTACTTCCGATTCTGATGATGATATACCTTGAATTTTGACGACCTGCAGACGATCTCTAAGGAAGTTGTAGATCCATTTTCCCACTTTGCCTGTTATTCCCATATCTTTAATTTTATGTGCTATTATACCATGGTCACATTTTTCGAAAGCTTTAGCAAAATCTGTGTATATAACATTGTAGTTGTCATTGCCTTCCAATGCATCTAGGATATTGTTGTAGTGCTCTATTAGTTGTGATAGGCATGATCTACCTGATCGGAATCCATGCTGATTTTCGTTGAATCTTTCCCATGTCTCCAGGAAATCGTAAATTTTATCTCTAACTATTCTTTCAAATACTTTGGTGAGGTGGGACGTCAATGACACTGGTCTATAGTTCTTTGCTTGAGATCTGTCCCCTCCTTTATATATAGGGACAATGTTTGCTCGTTTCAAGATGCTCGGTATTTCCCCAGTGTCTAGGGATCTTCTCCATATCCAGTATAAAGGTGTAGCTATTTCATTTTTACAGTTTTTAATCAATAATGCGTTCCAATTGTCCGGACCTGCAGCTTAATGTGGTTTCATTTGTCCTACAGCTCTCGCTCCATCTTCTGGTGTAAATCAAAGTCTGTTATATACTCTCCTTGCAATTCCTCTTCAAAGAATGCATTTATGTCAGGTATCGCTTTGTTACTTTTTGGGGTACTGAAAACTGATTCATATTGAGCTCTCAATGTATCAGATATTTCTTTCGGATCGTCGGTTAGTTCATTATTTCCCGTCCTTAAGGGCCAATAGCGGCGCGCGTTTTGTTTTCCTTTTGCATAGCATAGAAGTATTTGGATTTTCCTTTATTGCTTCTACCGCCTTTTCCTCTTCCCTCTCTGTATGGTCCTTAATCAGGGCTTGTATTTCCCTATCGATACCCTCCAGTTTTTCTTTTATTGCTTTCCTGTCATTATCTCCGCAGTTACCTAACTTCGCCTCCACTCTCTTTCTTTTGCAGAATAGTCTTCTCTTTTGCCTCTCTAGCCAGCTCCTCTTTCCTTTTGGCTGTTATTTCGGAGCATATTTCTCTAAAATTCTCAGCGTTTTTTCCTCCAAGGTTGTTAGCATTTCTTCAGTTGTTTTATTTTCGAAAATTGTTCTCCATTCTATTTTGGCCATGTGCGATCTGATTGCTTCCCAATTTATAGTCTTCGAGTTTAAGTTAAAGGCCCCGAATTTACTTCTTTCCACAATATGTGAATTGTCTTTTAATGCTGTCGTCATATTTGTTGATATCTCGACTAAGTTGTGGTCTGAGATAATGGTTGGGGTTATTTTTATATCAGCAATCAAGTTCGTGTTATTCGTGAATACCAGATCCAGGCAGTTATTTTTTCTGGTATTTTCTGTTATCTCCTGTATCAGCATAAACTCATTTGTGAGAGCCATCAACATTTTTGCTTGCTCCTGGTCTTCTCTTGTGCCCCCTTGTCCTGGTGAATATATATATATTCCTATCCACCTTTTTGTATTTTATAAATGGGACGTTAAAGTCTCCGCAGATCATTATATTGGGGGATGGAGGGTTTATGGCCTTTATTAGCTTTCTGATGTCATCAATGGCCTCCGAGAATTTTGAATGATTTCAAATTTTATAACATTTTAAAGCTAACGATTGAAGAATTCTAAGATAGGGAATAAATTTTTTGTGAGGTGGGGGGATTTAACTCCCCAGTGAAGAATTTTGAAAACTATTCAATCTTAAGATAAAACAATTAATTTTGCAAATATAACATTTTTATTGGCCTAAAGAAGAAATATATATATATATATATATATATATATATATATATATATATATATATATATATATATATATATATATATATATATACAATGCTGTGCAAAAAGATTAGGATACCTCATTTACTTTTGTACTTTTCGGATTTACTGTAATGGTAATTTAGGACCATTTCTTCAGATTAATCATTTTGAACTACAGTGAATACCACTGGGAAGGAAATTGTGCGGGCTTTTTAATAGTATATTGTTCAAAATGATTATTAATCGAAAGGAATGTTCCTAAATTAACATTACAGTAAATCCGAAAAGTACAAAAGTAAATGAGGTGTCCTCATCTTTTTGTACAGCATTGTACGAGGGGCGGTACGAAAGTAATGCCTCTTATCTTATTTAAGAATCTGAAAAATGAGAGGCATTACTTTCGTACGGACCCTCGTGTGTATATATATATATATATATATATATATATATATATATATATATATATATATATATATTAGTGATGTGCCGATTCCAAAATTTAGCCGATGCCAATACCGATGCCGAAGCCGATGCCGATTCCTTGCCTATATTTAAAAAAATCAATTCCCTTCATAAATTTTATTAATCTAACGTGAAAATTTTCAATTTTCATATTTTTACATTTCAAATTTGTTTAAATGCTTTTCCTTACCTTACTCCACAATAGCTCACTCCACCAGAATTTGTTATTCATATACCGTAGCTAAAATGATGTTAAAAAGTGTTATTACTCAATAAAATGATAAAATAATTTTATTTTAGTTTCATAAATTGAATAGCAATATTTAAAGTAATTGTTTTTCTTTATATTGAAGATATTTCCTTTCTTCAACAATGTCAACAACAACAAAATTTTTCATGAAAATTTCAAGTTCCTGATGGCCAATTTAAATTTTTAAAAAATGGATATTTGGGTTTATAAATTTGTGTTTATAAAATTATTAAAATACTTAAAATAAAATCAACATAACAAGATGGCTTAATATATAAATTATAAAGTACAACTTAATATAGAATTATTATTAATATACAAAAGGAGATTACAATAGTTTCTAATATTTAGAGATTAGCTAGTTAGAGAAAATGTAAATTTATGGACAACTTAACTTATTAAACTTTGCCTTTTTCGTAAATGTAAAATATTTTTCATATAATTACACTTTGAAATGAGTATAATTAATCTATCATAAATAGTGTGTTTTGTTTGTTCAATTTTCCATAAATATACTTTTCAACCTTTCAAATGTTCTCACCGATTTCAAAGAATCGGTGAGCTAATCGGCTAAATTTGACCGATACCGATGCCCAAAAAGTGGCCGATTCTGCTGGTGCCAATGCCGATGCCGATTAATCGGTGCACCACTAATATATATATATATATATATATATATATCTGAAGTACATTGTACATTGTACATCAGTTAGTTTAATATATATTACAATACCAAATAGCCATTAGCGACTATTAATTAGTTTGTTCATAAAAATTTCTTAAAAGTTTATAATTTCTATAATTTCTATAATTTGTAATAGTATCCGAAGTATATAATTTATTTATATACTTTACATAATTTGTATATTGAATGAATTAAAATTAACAATTTTATAGGATCACCTGAAGATCAGGGTCCCCAACCTTCTTTAGTTAGCTTTATAAGGCTAACTAACGAAAATATCACGACCTAACCTAACTAATCGTCAAGGGCGTACAGTTGGTTAGGTTAGGTCGTGATATTTTCGTTAGTTAGCCTTATAAGGCTAACTAAAGAAGGCTGGGGGCCCTGATCTTCAGGTGATCCATTTTATATCAATTACTTGATAATGATAATTAACCATGATTACCAATGAGCGATTACATTTAATGAGGAAGACGACACTGAAGGATGATAGCATTGGCCCCTCCTTCTTGCATGGAAAAAAAAATTATAAATAAAGGTGGGCGACAATGACAGTTCATATAAAATATAACATTTAGTAACATGGTTAAGTTATCATGGAAGAATTTGGAGGTTCAACCTCGGAGGATACAAGCATTTGCGTCTTTCGGACGCATGAAATGATGAGGTGACATCTCAATGCCAACCAGTAAGTATGACCTCCAATCTTTTAAACGCAGTGTCCAAGCATATCAAAAACCTTGGACCTTGATTTTAGTTCTTTTCTTCCTTTATATGGGTGGGAGGGCGTTTTTGCGGGCATTCGCCCTTGGCCCCTCCTTCTTCCATAAAATATCTATATAATTTACTGAAATAGTTAAAATCTGAAGAAGACACATATGTACTTTACACGAAAAATAGACAGACAACAGTAGATAGACAATTAATGAATGAATAAATGAATAATAATAATAATTAGTGAATGTTATACATACGGTATATAGGAAGATTTACCATACTTTGAATACTAAATACTGAATACTTCAGTATTCATATATTCGGTATTCAATTTAGTGTTCAATTTATGATTAAAAAACTTAGTTAAGCGTTATTATGAACTTTTATTAATTTGCTTCTATACACGTTGGCAACAACGGTTAATTAACGTCAATACGTTATAATTAAATTAATAACTCGTAATTTAAGTTTTAACTATAATCGGAACTTCGATTGCATTTTCAATCAATTATAAACTTCTGATGAGGAATTTTAATAAGGATTTTACTATGAATTTTAAGACTTTTTAGCTATTAAAATTCAATCAATTTGGATATTAATTAATTTGCATGATTCAGTGGATTATGGTCGACAAAATATACACTGGACGGGTGAATCATAAGATACGATTTTTTTTATGTAGAAAGGATGGGCCAAGGGCGTGCGCCCGCAAAAATGCCCCCTCCTTAGAAGAAAGAGAGAGCCGAAATCAAGTCTTGGAGGATGAACGATACCTTTTTTTTTAATATAAATTTTGAAAGGAGTGTGTAGTGTGTAAGATGCGTGTATGTGTAGTAAAGAATAAAGGGAGAAGTGTGTGTGTGTGTGTGTGTGTGTGTGTGTTTGAGAGCATACTGGACTACTCACAGGGTAGATGAGACATAATACATAATAATAATGACCTACATAATACAAACTTTGTAACAGAATATGGTGAAGCTATCATACATTGAATACCAAATGTGAAAGTATGAAAGATTTAGTATTGAGTATTTAGTATATATATGTATATATAATATATATATATATATATATATATATATATATATATATATATATATATATATATATATATACTTTATGGTACTTTATGAGGGTTTGAACGACGGTTCAGGATCGACCTGACATATACGTCATTTAATAGGTGTAAACCAGGCCATTCTTTGTCCAAGATGTACACAAAATTTAAAATACGCTCTATCCACGTGTGTATTAGAGCGGTTACTTTTTCTCTCCTTGCTCCTCTTTTGTTTCATATTTTTGGGATAGTTCATAAAAAAATAGAGAAACGCACTCTTGGAGAGTCTCTTAAAGGCAAAATGTCACTTCAATCTGAGTTGTCAATATAAGAAACAGTTTGCTCGTGTTTTTGCGGTTTGTTCAATATTGGTGTGACTTTTATTATTATTATTATTATTATACTGTAATAATAATAATAATAATAAAATAATAATAATAATAATAATAATTATTATTATTAGTAGTAGTATTTTATTAACAGTAGTAGTAGTAGTAGTAGTAGTAGTAGTAGTAGTAGTAGTAGCAATCAGTGAACGATCGTTCGATCACTTCATTCCACTGAACAGCGTGAAAGATAACTAAATCCAAAAATACTTGTAAAACAGAATTTTGGGAAAAGTCCTTCATTAATAAGCATGACGAGTTCTAAAATTGTTTCTCAAAACCACGAACGAATTCGCTCTTAACACTTTAATGATAAATTACAGAAGGATATTGCAAATAAGAACGTTTTATATATATATATATATATATATATATATATATATATATATAATGACATAGATGAGGACGTTACCGAAGACAGCACAGTAATATCCTTTGCGGATGACACAAAAATCAGTAGAAAAATAAGAAACCCAGAAGATATAGGATCTCTACAAACCGACATAAACAGAATCTACAAGTGAACGGATGACAACAATATGAAGTTTAACACCGATAAATTTCAGCTGTCACGGTACAGAAAAAGAGAAGACCTAAAATCCATGGAATATTATATCCCAAATGGACAGGAAATTCAGAGAAATTCTAGAGCAAAAGATTTAGGGGTTGTAATGAGAGATGATGCGAAATTTGAAACACAAAATAAGATAGCAGTAAACAGAGCAAAGAGAATAACGGGACAGATATTGAGAACCTTTAAACGAAGGGATAGGAATGTAATGATTACTCTACTGAAAACACTGATCATACCCAAATTGGAATACTGCTCAGTCCTAACATCCCCATATAAAAAAGAAGAAATTAGACAGCTGGAAGGGATCCAGAGAAGCTTCACAGCCAAGATCAAGGGGTGCAAAGAACTAAATTACTGGGAAAGGTTACGCGAACTAGACCTATATTCATTGGAAAGAAGAGAGAGAGAGAGAGACCATTATTTACACTTGGAAAATAATGGAGAAACTAGTCTCTAATCTTACTCTGAGCCCTATAACTCCCCAAACAACGGTGGAAAGTAGAAACGGTAGACTGTGTCGTATTCCTAAATTAAAGGCGAGACAGGGACCATCCTTAACCCTGAAAGAAAACAGTTGGTGCTGGTTAAGTATGCGGTCTACCATCTGAGTTCTGGTTAAGTGTGCGGTCTACCATCTGAGTTCTGGTTAAGTGTGCGGTCTACATCATCTTAAATTACACTTTTATAAATGTATTTAAGGAAAGGAATTAAAATATAAGAAATTTAGTTCAAGAAATATATTTAATTACAAAATTTTATTTATTAAAAGAAACCAAAAAAAGTTTGTAAAATTTTTTTTAAAAAAAATGTTTTGCAAACTCTTATATTAGGCATTACTGTGTGTATACAGTGCGGATATCATTTAAGAAGGCTACGAACAGATCCTCCTCTTCCTTTCTTAGCATTTTCCAACAAAAATGGTTTAAATGAGATTGTAGCATTTGCACAGGAATGCCCCTTTTCTTCTTTAAAATATCTATTTTTGCATCTAGCCAAGAACGTTCCATTGCTTGCGTATGTGCGCCAGTTGCAGGATCCACATAATGTCTCTGGTGATTAACCGTCTGATGAATATATCCTAGGGTATTCAGGCAAACTAACGAAAATATCACGACTTAACCTAACCAATTATCAAGGGCGTACAGTTGATCTATTAGTAAATAGTAAATACTATTCCAGAAACAAACATTGTTATAATTAATAATAGATCAACTGTACGCCCTTGATAATTGGTTAGGTTAAGTCGTGATATTTTCGTTAGTTTATATTCTGTCAAAACTCAGATGGTAGACCGCATACTTAACCAGCACCAAATAAACTAAGATATATTAAAGTTTATCGTAGCCTTCACGGTTGCCTTTTTGGTAGGTTGGTTGGTCGCAGCTTAATTGTGGTAGACTGCTCGAAGCTAGGTAGACCGCACACTTAACCAGCACCAAACAGTTTTGTGGTGAGAGGACCAAAACTGTTTAATCAGCTGCTCAAAGACCTAAGGAACGCGAAGGGAGTTGCAGTGGACATCTTCAAAAGAAGATTAGACGCCTGGCTCAGGTGGAGAGTACAAGAAACCAACTCACTACTTCACTTCACCAGGCCAACTCGAGAGGAGGGGCGACAAGCTTCACCTTCGTGAAATGAGGAATCATCGCGCGGACCCTTTGTAAGGTTGTAAGGTAAGGTAAGGTGTGTATATATATATATGTTACACACAGACCGTGCATGGAACAAGGAACTCTTCTGGGAAAATTATATCCACTATAGTTCGAATAAGTAATGGTAAATTACAAATACAATAGTTTTTCTTTTTCACAATGTTAGCCCGACGTGCGGAACGGGTCACTCGCAAAGAGGTCCCAAAATATAGCTTCCCTCATATTTTGGGACCTTTTACTCGTTGCCCACTAGGGTTTCTCATTTCCCGGCCTTTTGCTTATCCCGGGATTCCGGGATAAAAATGATTCCCTTCCCGGGATCCCGGGAAATCCCGGGATATAATTAATTATATTTAAAATATATTATAAAATAAATTAACCTAGAAAAGAGGGGGTATAATTATTTTTTATTTTTTTTTATAGTCATTTAATAAGTTCTGCAATCTCCATGATGGGCAAAATAAAATAATATTGCTGTGAAAAATATGTATTAAAAAAAATACTTTTGAATTACATAGAAAATTTTCACAAATAAAAAAATTGCTCCGTTTCATTGAAAACTTAATGAATACAACGAAAAAAAAATTGCCTTTGAATTGCTTAGAAAATTTAAAGAAAAATTAAAATTACCTTCAAATTGCAAAGAACTTCAATGAATTCAACCAAAAAAATTATCAATGTGAATTTTTATAGTACGATTTCAAAAAACAAAGATGGTCAATACTTCGATCACTCAATCTTGTTCTCATTTTAGTCACGAAAAGTCCTGCTGCTGAGAATGCCCTTTCCGATTCTAGTGACGTGGGTGGAATCGTCTTTAATGCATTCAAGAGAAGAGAGATGTTCTGCGTTTTTTCGCCCGTAGCCTCGAAGATCTCTAGTTCCTTTTTAAGGTGCTTTGCAGCGCTTGCTTTGCTGTCTAGTGTTCTTGATTTCTCTACCTCGGCTGCTTTAATAGCTGCATCAAGCCTTTCAGCTAGAGTCATCGAAGATGACTGAGGACAGCTGATTCTTGCACATCATTATCTTCATCTGTCTCACTAGAGGTAGAATCAGCAGGTACTCCAAAAAGGCGATCTAACATCTGCTTTGCTGATGAAATTAACATAGACTTGGTTGGTAAGGCTGGCAAACTTCTGTCACTTGCGAAAGTTGCGACCTTTTTATAATTCTTTCCACTATTGAGGTATTGTATGAGGCCAGTCAAGTTCTCATTTCTTCTCTCTGTTATGCGTCGAATGAACGACTCCTTTAGTTTTTTTGAAAAAGGTGTGTTTAGTTGATTTAGTTCGTTCAAAATGAAAGAAAAAACACCTTCTGATGAAAGTAAAGTCGATTCTCTGTTGCCCAGCTTTTCTGCTCCAACTTTTAATGGCTCCAGCGATGCCACAACGTCACGAATTACAGCAACTTCTTGTTTGTCAAGGTCAAAATTGTCCATATCTTTATTGCAGTTGATGAGAGCTTTCGATACGGATGACCTTATTTTGATAAATCGCTCCAGCATGGCTAAAAGACTATTCCATCTGGTTTTGGAATCCAGCAATAGATGCAAACTTTTTCCTTGTTCCTGTTGAACATATCCTTGTAAGATGTTATTCTTTAAAGGTGATTTGCGAAATTTTTTTGCTATTTTTCTGACTTTATTGATGATTTGAGACACGTTGATTTCTTTACCTACAGTGTCGTGCGATCCAAATGAAATATCTATCTCGAACGGATCCTCATCAAAGCGCTCACACAAAACACTTTCAAAATCATAACTATGATTGAAATCTTCTCCATCTTCATCTATGTTGTCATTATGTTCGTCATCTTCAGTTTGAATTTCTTCAGAAAGAGTGATTGCAAGTGAAGTGGTTTGACTTCTGGTACAAAACATCACATACCGCTAAGTGGATTCCGTGTGCATAACACAATTGATGCTCACATTCAATTAGCCTTCCAAATTTCACCATCATAGCTGCACCATCAGTAACACAAGCCACCACATGTTTTTCTAAAGAAATATGAAATTCCTCTAACTTTTCTTTGATTACTTCAACAGCAGTTTCAGCAGGTAGAGTACTAGAAATCTTCACCATTCCTAAGTTCCAAAATGTTCCGTCAGTTTTGTGTATGTTAGTATTTAAATACCGGCGATTGTTTAGTGAGGTGTATTCATCTAAGGATAAACTAAACCTTGATCCTGCATTTATTTGGCTGGTAATTTCAGAATTTAAGCGTTCTTTTATTTGCTTGTACTGCGAATGAACGAGATCCATTACATGTGATGGATTTTTTGGTAAAGTGTATCCTCTGTCTGTCAATGATTTTCTGATGAACTCACTTTTTGTAATAGAATTGATAGAGATGCCATCTAGAGTGGCTAGTTTTGTTACTATTTCTTCACATGTTTCTTTCTTAATGAAAAACGATGTTAAGGTTTGTTGAGAGGTTTGTCGCTTGCTACTAGTTGATCCATTTTCCTCGGCTGTGCGCTTAGCATTAGTAACAGATAACTTGCTAATATTATGCTTGTTAAGCAAATGTCTGATAAGACCGCTTGTAGACCAACCTTTACACTTTATTTGAGTTTTGCATTCTTTACAGGTTGCAAATTCTAGTTTCGAATCCTTCACGAAATATTTCCAAGCAAATGATTCTGACATTCTTGATTGAAGGGGTTCGTTTCGAACAAAATAAATTAAAACATACTATATATATATATAGTACTAGGCTAGTATAGGAACTACAAAGAATCTTGAGTCACAAATACTCACAATATAAAGGAAGTGTGACACTTGCACAATGCACAATCTGGCGTAATGCAGTTACTGGAGCTACTGAGCGTGGTGACAAATTAAGACAGCATCAGCGCAATTACGCAAGATATTACAGGTCCTGACAAGTAGTGACAATCTGTGACATGCCATAACAAGCTGAAATTAAAAAACAAAAAACTAAGCAAGCTTAAAACTAACAAATACAAACGTATTCTGACAAGTTATGGGTTAATTAAACTTATTATTAGCAAAATTTCCCAGTCTTAACACAAAATAAGCAAAATTAAATTTTTAAGAAAATATCCCGGGATTTCCCGGGACAGGGAGAATTTCCCGGGAAATTTAAATTAGCTAAAAATCTACCGGGATCCCGGGATCCCGGTAAAGAAACCCTATTGCCCACCTGGGGCTAACATCATGAAAAAGAAAAACTATTAGTGGATTTAATTATCCCAGAAGAGTTCCTTATATATATATATATATATATATATGTAAAAATGAACAACGAATAATCAATATTCATTTTTACATAAGAACCAAAATCGCTTAACGCGAGTTTGGATAATAATTTTACTTGTAGCTTTCTACTTTTGTTTGTGTCATAACCTTACGATCTACCATTTCTATGGTTTAGTCGTATCCATTATCCATTTTTCATTTGCTATAGAAGTTATTATAATTAATTATGAATTGTCTTGCATCTTGCATCTCACCCTCGACCCTAGATTATGCATACACATTGCATATAACAGGATTGGAACCCGTAGTTGTACTTCTTAGTCATTAATACCCACTCTTTGTCTCTAATTCGTTCTTGTAAATCTTCCTAATAATGATTTGTACTATACGTACAAATTCAATAACTATGACGTCACATTTTCCCGTCATTAATTTCCCTTCATCATATCTCTAGTATTCAATGTATGAAAATTCTTTAACATCATAATAAAAACTGTACACTCTATAGAAGTCATTATTTATATGTTATGTAGTATAAATATTATTATTCAACCATATTCATCCATACCGTATGTGCCCATGTACTTTGTATTATATTTCTAACATCTCAATTGTCTATTAATATGAAACACTGTAACAAAACAAAGTTATAGTAACTGTTTAATTATAATTAACTGTAATACTTTTAATTTAATATAATGTAATGTACTTTAATGAAACTGTACTTAATGATCTAATGTACTAAATGACGTAGTCAATGTACTTTAATGAAATTGTAGTTAACGATAATAAATGAATTGATAATTATAATCATAGTTACAGTAGACCAAAATTACAATGTACTCAATGTCAGACCCGACATTATGTCGCCATAAGGAATGTAGAATCGGCAATACTGTTGTTATTTTTTTTTATTATTATTTTTCCGTTGGAATAAATTTTGATGTGCTTTCTACTTTGCCAAATAATTGATGACCTGTTGTTTTTTAAAATCTTATAATCATTTTTTTAGATTTAGCTTAAAAATGAATCCTGAGTAACTTTTGCCATGTCATGTTTTGTATACATTCTTTCTTCATTATAAAAGATGAAGTCATGTCTTGCCTAAGCATTTAATTGTAAATCTTAAACCTTTAATTTTTACTCATATGCATATTTTAGTGTAAAGATGCATAGTTCAATTTCCACTTTTAGTTAACTTGGCAGATCGTGATAACATCGGATCTGAAAATACGCAATTTAAGATAAAAATATGGCTTCATCTTCAAATATCTTGTTTATTCGTTTAAACCTTACACAGCTAAAAGATTTACTTTATTTTCAAATATTGTGCAAAAATAATACAGCCTCTTCAACATTTAATAATGATGATGTTAGTAGAATCGGGGTATATAAACCCCACAAATTTCTTCCATATTTTATTCTGATTCCAACTACGAGGCTGAGCATTACCTGTAACAGTTTAGGAGTAAAACACAGTAAGAAAAAGTCTTTATCTTCTCCTTCGAGCCGTGCTCTCTTCAGAAAACTTAGTCATTAGAATCTCCCGATAAGTTACAAGAAGAATCGGAGAGAAACCTCAAAGAATTTAATAAGCCTCTCAGAATCCTCCGAGCCACTAAAGAAGAACTCGGAGAGTAGTATAGAAGAAACTACTGCAAGTAACAGATCCGTTGCAGCCTCCTAACCAGAACCCCCGTCGATTCCGAACCACCCTAGGGCCATAGACGGAGGGGTTAACATATATATATATATATATATATATATATATATATATATATATATATAGTCTATATATACAGTATGAGGAATTAAAATTTGGCATCTTCTATTGAGCAATTACCTCCTCTAACTCTTCAATTCCCGAGTTTATATCATATTTCAATTAAAATTGCTAAATGGTTTATTAGAAAAAAAAACCTAAACCAATTATTATGTAAATTCTGTTGCTTTAAAAAACCCAAAAAAATTCGCTTTTTTTTAATGTTTTTAGTACCGCTGTTGCAAAGAATCAAATTCTATGTTGTAAACACGTTGAAAAATTCAAATTAATTTCTGTCAATTAAATGCCTTATATTATTTATATATATATATATATAAATAAAATTTTGGGTTGTATATAACCTTTGGTTAGCTTCCCCCCGAATTGTTCATTCTGACGAAGGTCAAGCTTTTCACTCCACCGTAGACCTACATTTTAACGTGGAATCCGAACCACGCCCCACCAGCATCAGCGTCTTAACAACTAGGCCACCCAGGGTACCCATTTATCTACCAACCCCTTTCTTTATTGTGTGGAAGGAAGAACAGCTGGGTTTTGCCGCGCGCCGGCTGCCGTCAGCGGGTCTCGAACCCGGGGCCGATGGATTCGTAGTCAGCGACGCTAACCACTACATCACCGTGGCGCATATATAGCGCATAAATAGCTGGAATAGTTTGCCGGTAGAAGTAATTAGTAGCACGTCTATAAACATGTTTAAAAATCGATTAGACGCATATCTTGATAGAAAGGGTATAGTTTAAGGTAGTAAAATTAAGGCTTTCTGGGGATAGATCCCACAGCTCAACACAAGTGTTGTGGGATATAGGGAGGCAGCGTCTTGGGTTAGGGGATACTCTCTGTCCTTACACACCCCATTTAAAGAGATTCCTCTGCCGAGCGGTGCCCCCCATAGTACTGTGAGGTATTGAAAAACTCATGATCTTCACTTGCCCCACAAACACCTTTAAATGGGAGACCCAAAATGGGTGCACACACTTTTCTACATTACTGTACAGTCTTTACAGCCACACCTACTCTTTTTCTCTTAAGTGTATATATTGTAATGTATATGATTGTAAATTTTGACTTGGTCCGCAATCGATATGGACCGTGACTTGATGGATACCGTAATGAAATTGACTGGATTCTTTGGATCTGATATATTTGCATGTCCGTTATAAATAGATATAGAGTGTAACATATTTGTGGATAGTAGTCTATTATGACTTGATCCTCTGGATCTAGAGATTCTATATTTAGTTTTAAATCGATAATTAATTAGTTTTAAATTGATAATTATTTAGTTTCGTAAAAATTGGTCGTTGCCAATTTACCGGCAGTTTTTACATAAATTTCTTATGTTCTTGTGGTTCGGAACCCACGTGAAATTGTAGGTCCCCTCCGCCACCACGGAGGACATACACAATACACGATTACGAACACAGTTAGGTAGACCAGCCATGAGTGGATCCTAGGGTCTTTGTTGGTCTGAAACATTATAACATTATAACATTATATATATATATATATATATATATAATATATATATATATATATATATATATATACTGTGTGTGTATATATATATATATATATATATATATATATATATATATATATATATATATAGGCACGTGTTGTTAATTACATACTTTTAAAGTGGAGGTGTAATGTAAAGGAAAAGATATTTTAATTAAAATATTTTCAAAGCTTTGTCAGGATGCAACGCGATAAATTCGAAAATATGTCCTATACTAGAGATTAAGTTACTCCTGAAAATTTATATATATATATACACATTTATACAGGGTGTCCCATAATATCGTATCATATAGAATAACACGCAATGACTAATATGGAAGTTAGGTACATTCGTGGGGAAAAGAGGCGGGCGCAGCTTCCATATTAGCCACTGCGTCATCAAAAAAAAAAAGGTCCCCAAAAAAAGACATCAGTTTGAATATTTGTTTTAGTTCTACTTATTATTACTTTTGTATATTTAATTTAAAATAAATTTTCCTACGAGACCGGACTTATGGGACACCCTGTATTAGTGATGTAGGTCACATCCGCATCCGCATCCGCGGAACATCCGCACATTTTCTCGCATCCGCATCCGCACCCGCATCCGCACTTTGGACTGCGGATGTCGTGCGGATGTGGACCGTTGAGATAAAATGTCATTAATAAGCGGAAATTATCAAATTCTACTATATTAATAGAACTATTTCATTGTGCGCAAAAGTGATGCAAGCGACAAGACGAGAGGCTGTTCTTGTATGAAGTTACTCTCTTGCAACCTACTTAGATCCACGTTACAAAGCTAAGTTATTTTCACCAGTACATTAGAACGAGTTAAATCATCACTTGGCAAAGCAGTTGAAGAGCTTCAATCTCTTGAATCTGTCGCTTCGCCACCCACCAAAAGAATAAAAGTTTCAGTGACAGAACCAACACCTTCAACAAGCAAATCTATCACAGAATCTGTCTCTCAGTTTCTTGAGTCAAGCAGCAATGACGAGACCTACGCGATGTCAAAAGATGTAGTAAAAATGATCGAGAGCTATCACCAAGAAAAACGCCTGGCTGCATGTGACAATCCTATTAGTTGGTGGAAAAATACGCAGAATATCTATCCATACTTGAGTAAACTTGCAAGGAAACATTTAGCCTGTCCTCCAACAAACGTACCAAGCGAGAGATTATTTAGCAGTGCTGGATTAATATATGATGAAAAGAGAAACAGACTGGCAGCAGAAAAGGCAGAAAAATTAATGTTCCTTAAGCATAACCTTCCTATAATTAAGTTTGAACATTAAACGATGAACATCTTAGTTTACTTTATTTTAATTACTCATTTATAAATATGCCTAATAAAACTTTAAACTTAATATAAATAGTTATCAAGCTAATTAAAGATCTCTTTCTATAAGGGTGGAGGAGGTTGGGGAAAGAGGTCGGTGGGGTGCATTTGAGTTGGGTTCACGTCCCGCATCCTGGTAACACAATTATGGTTTCTAATTGTGGCTGAAACTCGACAAAATATAACGAATTTATTTGCAGACGAATTCACTAATTGATTTCTATATTAGTTAGATGCTTGATATTATTTTATATGTTCAGAGAAAAGTACAGCAATTATTGTACAATTAATCAATTATACTACATTATAGCTACAGCTCTCTCTATATAATAACTTATTATATACGTTAAACACAACAAATCTCGAATATATCCTAAAAAATAACGAAAATGTAGACATCCGCATCCGCATCCGCGGATGTTGAAATCAAACATCCTCATCCGCATCTGCGGATGTGAAAAAAATGACATCCGCTACATCACTACCCTGTATATATATTAACGTGGACCGGTCATTGTCCACGTATGTTTATTTCTCACAATTATGTCACAAATTGTACCAAAACCGCGTAATTCGAGAATTATTCGTATTACATACTGAGCAAAGAGTTTGCACGCAAACTCACACTACATACTTGGGGAAAAAAATTAAAATAGTGGTTCGAACTGGTTCACACTGGTTCCGATCATTCCCTTTGAGATGATCCACTTAAATCCAGTTCTATAAATACCGTCATCTCCCTATAAAGGCATCATATATATATATATATATGCGCGAGATGAGGAGACTTTACTTTTTTCGATAGGATTTATTACTACTTAATTGGCGTTGTCATCATTAAAATCTTCATTATCTTTTTATAAGATTTTCGACACAATTTTAAAATTACTTAATTGCTGTTATCATCATTAAAAATGTCATTATCCTTCTAATAATAATTTCCCTATCATTTTCGCTTCATATTCACACCGGTTTAATTAGGCTTTGTACAGGGTGTTCAAAAAGAAACGCAACCCATAATAGAAAAGAAAATGGGGTAGGTTACAATGATATATGCATTTTGCAGTGGGTTGCGTTTCTTTTTGAACACCCTGTATTAAGCTTTTTATCTTCTAAATTATATGTCTTCGTCTGTGAGTTACTTTCAGTTTTAAATCTCATAAAAATTTGTAAAATTTCTGAAATTTACAAAATTTATTAAAATTGATGCATTGATACGCCTCGGTGGTGTAGTGGTTAGCGTCGCTGATTACGAATCCATCGGCCCCAGGTTCGAGACCCGACGGCAGCCGGCGCGCAGCAAAACCCAGCTGTTCATCCTTCCACACAATAAAGAAAGTGGTTGGTAGATAAATGGGTACCCTAGGTGGCCTAATGGTTAAGACGCTGGCCTGCTAATAGGGCGTGGTTCGGATTCCACGTTAAACTGTAGGTCTACGGTTAAAAAATAGTAGATTTTGGTCTGTAAAGCGGGCACGCTTGCTGAAGGCAGTTTACAACCGTATACAGCATCTGTATTTAATAGTAAGTTTATGCCCATTTATGTATACTAAAAAAAAACCACGAAACACAACCTAATGGGGAACTGGGAGTGGTGGGTGTGTTACTAAAACCTTCCCCAGTTCTCCCTTAATTTATATATTAAATTTGATGCAGATTGCCGTAGCCATTTAGGGTGTATAAACGAACATAGAATATCACAGAACATCACAGAACATCATCATCATCCCTACATATATAAATAGAATAAATACATGAACAAAATAAAAAATTAGTAAATATAAAAAAAACCTGTTGCCACAGGGAAAGAATTTACGAATACAATACAAACAATATTTATATCTCGAAAAATGTTAAGAGGACTTTTACGGATGCTCAAATACTGTAGTAACGAGATATGTTTCGCTGAAGGACAACGAAATATAAAAGTCGGCAAATCAAAGTGCAAAAAGGAAAAACTAAAGAGGATAAAAGGTATAACTCGTATAGAACAAATCACTCCATGAATAAAGTTTTTTATCTCAAAGAAATTGTGAGAAACATAAGTGGCCTTTTATTTTTACGCAAGGAAAGAGAGGCCGAGGGAGAATGCCCCCTAAAACGCTCTCTCCACCCTAATAGAGGAAGAATATTCTATTTTATATTGTTAAGTGAATTACTTCTTACAGATTGCCATGCCAACTGTGAACATTTTTTTTATTAACTTTGGTTACCTTGGTTTTGTTTCAGCCCAAATTGTTCATGCTGACGAAGTTCGAGCGTTTCACTCCACCTTAGACCTACAGTTTAACGTGGAATCCGAACCGCACCCCACTAGCAACCCACCGTCTTAACCACTAGGTTACCCAGGGTACCCGTTTATCTACCAACAATTTTTTTATTGTGTGGAAGGATGAACAGCTGGGAGATTGATGAGAAGGAAATCGAAATAGACGACTATTCAATATTTGTCGAATATGTAGAAGAGGTAAACAAAAAGGAGCGTGTGGCCCACATACATACGGTTGACAAAAGTAAATAGACACCACGATGATTGTCCTCAAAAACAAATGGCAGAAATCATCAATGGAGTACCAGAACGTGTGTCAGCTTTACATAATGCAAAGGGGAAAGAAGCAAGATTCTAAATATAGTGATTCAATAAATGTGTTATTATTTAGTAACATTTATTATCAAATAAAAAAACTATGAGGGAAAAAAAAAAACGAAGGTGTCTATTTACTTTTGTCATCCTTGTGTACATACATACCCGAGAAACATATTGCAAAAACTGATATTAAGAAAAACCAAATAAGAACGTAGAACTTTTAGGAATATATATTAAAAAACTAAAGATTATATTAAATTTGTGTATTATAAAGTTCTAAATACCTTATCCGGAAAGTTCTGTGTTATGTTAATTAAGACCAGAAACTTGATAAAAAAGGTTGGAATCTGAAACTATTCACTAATATTTAGAAGCGGGTTTAATTACCTATTCATAAAATATATGAGGATAGGGAGAAATGTATGTATTAGCCGAGAGAAAGTAGGCTAATACATAGTTAAAGAGTTACAGGCTAACAAAAACCCAAAGAGCCATTCTAGGCTAGCCCAAGAAGGATGTAGTAAAGTTAGGAACAGTAATGAAGATAAAGAATGTTGAAAACTTACGCCACGTTTACATTTATTAACGTGTAAAGCTTTCACACGGGGATAGTAAATAGTAGTAAAGTATAAAGCAGACAAGGCTCTCTCCTTTCTCCGCCAACCACTGGTGACAGAAATATAGTGATCAAAGAAGATTTAAAGGAAAGTAGAAAAAATATAATGAAAAGAATAGCTTCGGAGTTCATTCAGAGAGACAGATCACAGGCAAATAACTATAACTTTGTGTGAGTGACGTCGCATCTCACTTAACTCTTTCAAAAGACTAAAATTACTGGAAGATGTTGCGTGAACTAAACTTGCATTCGTCTGAGAGAAGAAGAGAGATACAGTATTATCTATACAGTACATGGAAAGTAAGTAAAATCTCACCAGTTTTAGACAAACCTTATAAGCCTCCAAACATGAATGGAAAACAGGATAGGAAAAATGTATAGTACTCCTAAACTGAAAGCAGCAGACGTGGAACAGTTTTAACCTTGGTGTAGAAATAGCATTGCAGTTAAAGTTCCAAAGTTACTTTATCATTTTCCAAAAGAAGTGAGCAATATTACTGACGTCAAAGTGTATGTCTTCAGAAGGAAATTTTATATATATATTATATATATATATATATATATATAATCATGCGGGTTGCTTCTACAGAGCTTCAATTTAATATTTAGGAGAAATCCAATGACAAGGAGAAATGTAAATGCCATGAAAAGTCTTCTTTAATGCGCAACGTTTCGAGCAATACGCTCATCTTCAGGCTGTATGATAACAATGTGAAATTAAAATCAATAATTGAATGAAAAACAAGACAACGAAAATTTCTATAACCTATTCATAAAGGCAAATTTTAAAATACTGAAAAAAGAGGGTTAAATTCTAAGTTATACAGATTTACATATAAAATTAAGAAGCTATTTTTAAATACATATAGTAAATGTGAAATTAATACACTGGAAAAATTAACAATAGTACACTGGAATAATGAAACTAACTAACCTTTCACTGCAATTTCCGAGGCTAGACTGATTTAAGCAAAGGCAAACGAGAAAACATAAGATAAGATAAGATAAGATAAGATAAGATAAGATGGTGAGGGCGATTGGGGAAGGGGGGATTATAAGGAATTGGGGAAGGAGGAGGGATTATAATAAGTTTAAAGGGACAGCTGAAGAGTCAACATTTAGCGTAGGGGTCAGAGTTTTAATGTAAAGCGATTCCAAAATTCTGAGTGAGTTGGGACAAGTATTACAACCAAGAATTTTAAAATTGTCTAAAGTGACATCAGTTTTACATTTTATACTGTGTTCCCGAATACTAGAAACTTCTTTAGTTTTTAAAATTTTACCTGTTCGGCCACTTACTTATTCCCATATGCGAATAAAATCTAGCCCTGAGAGAGCGAACAGTGCTGCCAATGTAATTCCCAAGGAGACACCTAGGGCAGGTAAATAAATATACAACACCGCTACGCAACGAGTCAGGGGTTCGATCCTTCGCTGAGAAGAAGCTACCTAAAGACGTTTTATTAATAAATATGATGCGGAAATCAGTATGATAAAAAAATTTCCTTAACAACTTTGTAAATTTAAGCTTAAATTCCTTATTCAAAGGACCCATTTCAGGTACCAAGAAATATTTTATATCCTTCGGCACTGTAATACAAGGAAGTTGAGGGCTATAAACATTATTTAAGAAGGATCTAATTAGTTTATCTACATATTGAACAGGAAAACTATTATTGGTAAAGTATGATCTTAGATTATTAAATTCATCATTAAGTAAGGTAAAACTAGAGGTCAACTCACTCAGAATTTTGGAATCGCTTTACATTAAAACTTTGACCCCTACGCTAAATGTTGACTCTTCAGCTGTCCCTTTAAACTTATTATAATCCCTCCTCCTTCCCCAATTCCTTATAATCCCCCCTTCCCCAATCGCCCTCACCATCTTATCTTATCTTATCTTATCTTATCTTATCTTATGTTTTCTCGTTTGCCTTTGCTTAAATCAGTCTAGCCTCGGAAATTGCAGTGAAAGGTTAGTTAGTTTCATTATTCCAGTGTACTATTGTTAATTTTTCCAGTGTATTAATTTCACATTTACTATATGTATTTAAAAATAGCTCTTAATTTTATATGTAAATCTGTATAACTTAGAATTTAACCCTCTTTTTTCAGTCTTTTAAAATTTGCCTTTATGAATAGGTTATAGAAATTTTCGTTGTCTTGTTTTTCATTCAATTATTGATTTTAATTTCACATTGTTATCATACAGCCTGAAGATGAGCGTATTGCTCGAAACGTTGCGCATTAAAGAAGACTTTTCATGGCATTTACATTTCTCCTTGTCATTGGATTTCTCCTAAATATTATATATATATATATATATATATATATTATTGATTCTATATATATATATATATATATATATATATATATATATATATATATATATATACACACACCCACACACCCACACACACACACACGCGAGGGTAATTCAATAAGTATCCGCACTTTTTATTTTCACAATTTTATTTTCACATCTGATAGATTATAAACACATCACTTCTCAACATAGTCTCCCTGTTTCTCAATACACTTAGTCCAGCGATCTACATGCTTCCTAATGCCATCACAAAAGAATGTTTTGGGCTGTGTGCGTAGCCAGTCATACACCGCCTCTTCAGGTCATCATCGCCTTTGAATCGCTGACCTCTCAAAGCGTCTTTTTGTGGTTGAAACAGGTAAAAATCCGAAGGTGCCAGGTCTGGACTGTAGGTTGGATGGTCGAGAATGAAAACCGAGATGAAACCTGGATTCATCACTATGAACCAGAAAGCAAACGACAGAGCATGCAATGGAAGCATCCAACATCTCCCTTTGCAAGGAAATTCAAAGCGCAGCCGTCAGCAGGTAAAGTTATGATGACACTGTTTTGGGATACACGAGGCCCTATCCTTGAACATTATCTAGAGTGTGGAACTACAGTAACAAGTGCATCGTATTCTGACATGCTTCGGAATGAGTTAAAGCAAGCAATTCTCACAAAACGGAGAGGGAGATTGTCGGAAGATGTTATTCTGTTACACGACAATGCGCGCCCTCATACCGCTGCACAGACTAGAAAATGCCTTCAAGAACTTAAATTTGAAGTTCTCGACCATCCAGCATACAGTCCAGACCTGGCACCTTTGGATTTTTACCTGTTTAGACCACTAAAAGACGCTTTGAGAGGTCAGCGATTCCAAGGCGATGATGACCTGAAGGAGGCGGTACATAACTGGCTACGCACACAGCCAAAAACATTCTTTTGTGATGGCATTAGGAAGCATGTAGATCGCTGGACTAAGTGTATTGTGAAACAGGGAGACTATGTTGAGAAGTGATGTGTTTATAATATATCAGATGTGAAAATAAAATTGTGAAAATAAAAAGTGCGGATACTTACTGAATTACCCTCGTGTATATATTAGACGAAAGCGCTTGAGCACCATTCTGTGTTTCCTTTCCTTCGTGGTTTATTCATTTATATATATATATATATATATATATATATATATATATATATATATACTTTGCGTGCAATCTTTTTGACCTGAAGACTTATGAAGACTTATACTTTATTAACCTGTATTTAACGACTGC
This sequence comes from Bathynomus jamesi, assembly GCA_023014485.1. Lineage (NCBI taxonomy): Eukaryota > Metazoa > Arthropoda > Malacostraca > Isopoda > Cirolanidae > Bathynomus > Bathynomus jamesi. The sequence continues at coordinate 424,504 of JAJOZX010002467.1, read as the reverse complement.
AAGATGACTAATAGTTATTAGTTGAAACGTCATTTCCTTTTACCGTTCCTTTGAATTAGTGACTGTACAATTACTATTAAAATGTTTCAAACGGGGTTTTACCATTTTTTTTAACGTCTTTTGTAACTAAATTCGCTTCTAATAATTCTAACTCTGAAGCGAGTTCCTCATGAACTATGCAGAGCTCGAGTAAGCCGATTACACTTTTTACACCCACTTATATACACCCTTACACCGTTTTACTTCACCCATAACAATTACTCTTTAATGTCTTTCTTTTTTTAGTTTGCAAATATTTCCTCGAACTGTATTTGCAGTGTCGAGTGAACGAGCGAAAGCATAAAAGATAAAGATAAAATGAACAAATATAGCTCGGTATGTATACGGCGTTTGTTGAATTCACGAAACAAATTTGTTTCTGGATTACTACGAGAACCATACGTGCATGTAGCACCGCGAGGTCAAAAGGTCAAGAGGGTCAAATGGTCGAGGAGACAGTATACTGTGTGTGTATATATATATATATAAAGAGAGAGAGAGAGAGAGAGAGAGAGAGAGAGAGAGAGTGAGAGAGAGAGTCAATCTTATCGACAAAAAACTATTGTAAGAAATTTGCAAAGAAAAACGGTACCCAATTTGTAGTAATTGTCAAATTGTCCTCCACAAGCTTAATTAAAGGGGACGGTGATCCCTCGTATATATTCAACTGTTTCAAAGGTTGGATGCGGAGTTTTCTCTTACATATTGTTAATGATGATGCCAAACACTTCAAATCCAATTATCTATGACACCGATATGCCTATAAACATACGAACGTACAATAACCCTCCCCAATATACGAGTAGCGCAGCGGGAGGAGATAAGCGACAAAATCGGCGAAATGCGTTTTCTGTTTGAAAAGACAGCTTATTCTTCCCTCTATCACCTGTCGCTTATCCCCGCTGCACTACTCATTTATATATATATATATATATATTATATATATATATATATATATATATATATAATATATATATATAAATATAAATATATATATATATAGATAGTGTCGTGCATTGGTTTTTAAACTGGAAATTTAATAATGTTCTTTGAAGTGTAGTAAACTGATTTAACTGTATGAAATTAACATATGTAAAATTTAATTGTTTGCAATATAAAATACTAGTTAGGGTTATACTAGTTATGCATTATGGAGAGAGTTTTGAAAAAGCGCTGAGGTCGGAGGCATAGGCAGTCTCATGACGGGGTATTTAGAAGGATGTCGTTATGGTGTTAAAAACTGTAATTTGCGATTTAAAGTTAACTAAAAGTTAAAATTATGAATTTACACTCGCTTCCCCCCCGCCGTCATTTTTATTGTCTAACTAAAATAAACAAGTAAATAGTAAAAGCTGTCGTCATTCGAAATCATCCCTCTTTGTTACTTACTATATGGCTCACTATGCAGGCCGTGTTATGGTGATCATGCTATCCTTTCATAGAATACAGAAATCAACGTAGAGCAGTAGAAAGAGTAGAGAAAACGTAGCAGTAAAGAATAGCAAACACAAATCAAAGACATTTCACAATTTCACAATTAAACACGTGAAAATAATAAGTGTTACACACTCGGATTTTCCATATGGGTGTCCATCATATATATATATAATATATATATATATATAACTCTCCACAAAACGCACTGAGTGGTGTGGAGGGGTGTGTATTTAAGTAAGAGAGTGCGACAAGGAGAGAGACGTCTTTATCGGGACCTATACTGAAGTTGTAATCAAGAAATAACAGAAAAATAATGAAATACATCAAAATAAGTACTAATATATCTACACGACAAAATAGAACAGACTGCGTTACATTGTGTACTCAAGTAGCAAAAACACATGAAGTAAAGTACAGCTAAAATAAAATATGCACATTGCTACATTAAAAAAAAATATGAAATACTGTATTGTGTACTCACCAGTACCTCTCACGCACTCTTTTTCCGCACCTTCGGTAGCCTGAGTG
>JAJOZX010002467.1:407500-417500 GCA_023014485.1 Bathynomus jamesi | reverse complement strand
TTGAGAATGTGTTTTTAGGTGCTTTGTTTCTTCATACTCATTAAATTCTTTAAATCAACTAAAATCTTAATGATTTTTCCCCCATTAATATATCCATGTATGAATGAGTTTCGCAAATTTTTATTTCAGTGTAGGTATGGGTATAGAAATTATCTTCAAATGCCATTCCTGGCTACTACTCAATGCGTACGTACTCTAAAATCTCTCCGCTATGTCTACTTCAAAACGGAGAGTAAAATAGGATCTAAATATAGTCGGAAATAAATGAAATACTTAAAATGTACACTGATAGTATGTCGTAAGTAGACTGCGAGTAGATAAAGCAGTACTCTTCTTCACAAGAGGAATCCTCTGCAACTAAACGATAAATGCAGAAAATATATTTCCAGGGATTAAAGAAAGCTTTTCACTTTACTTTAAATGTACATACCTTCGGCCTATCAAGTGTACTCTTTATTTACTCAGAGTACATCTAGTTTATTTTAATTTATATTTAAAGTACACTTAGTTTGTTTTTATTTTCCGTTCGAAAGTAGATACAGAGGAAAATTTTTAGAATTCATAATTCAAATCCGAAATATTGTAATGACCCAACTTTCATTGTTAATGTGCACTCCCTGTCAGTTACAGTTAATGTAAAGATTTTTCTTATATATAATAATTGAGGGGTCGCGCGTCTTAAGGTACCTAAGCGCCACCACAGGCGAAAACGTGTTTTTGATGGATATCACTATTTTCACCCTTCCTCTATCGCGTGGTTTGGGTTAGAATGACCTTACGACACTAAAAGTATGTTTGAAAATCTTATGAAGCGAACTACTTTTCACCCAAAGTTCGGCATTATAAGAAAAAAAAAAATAATAAAAAATAATATATATATATATATATATATAAAATATAAAATATGAAAATCTACTCCAAAAACTCATCAACATTTTCATTAGCATACTTAGAACTCTAATTTAGCCAAAAATGAACGTTCTAGCTCAATTAATAACACAGATACTATTGCCAGATTATTGCTGAACTTTGGGGGCGATTTCTGACGAATTTTAATTTTGGCGCTTAGGTACCTTAAGACGTGGGACCCCTCATATATATAATTTAGGGTGGATCGATTTTACATTTTTTTCGATTTCCATATTCTAATAGAGACAAAAACTTGCGCATGCATGAGAAAATAGCCTCTGCAAAATCTTAGCTTAATAGGTAATCATCTTCTGCCACCGGCAGAGCGATGAAAATCATATTTTAGTAGTCAAAAACGTATTTTTAAACCCTAGCCTAGAGTCATAAAATTTTGCGTGTGTGTTATTTCATGCCTATGCAACGATATAAATGCTATGGGAATATATAAATGCATTATTTAAGACAAAGAGCCGATCTGAAAATATGTATAATATTATACATATTTTCAGATCGGCTCTTTGTCTTAAATAATGCATTTATATATTTCCCATAGCATTTATATCGTTGCTTAGGCATGAAATAACACACACGCAAAATTTTATGACTCTAGGCTAGGGTTTAAAAATACGTTTTTGACTACTAAAATATGATTTTCATCGCTCTGCCGGGGGCAGAAGATGATTACCTATTAAGCTAAGATTTTGCAGAGGCTATTTTCTCATGCATGCGCAAGTTTTTGTCTCTATTAGAATATGGAAATCGAAAAAATGTAAAATCGATCCACCCTAAATTATATATAGCATAAAACTGGGTGTTAGAAAGATATGAAAACGGTTTCCATTTATATTTTATATTTTAGTTATTTATATTACTTTAGTTTCAAAAGAAACCAATTTTGCCTATAACAAATGCAATTTTTCTTTGGGTCTTTGCTATATAGCGAAATGAAACATACAGTACATCTTTCGCGTCGAATGCATTTTATGAATATTCAAATTCAAATCCGGTTTAAAATCTGGAATGCAAATCCGAATCCAGTTGGGACAGATTTGGGTTTTTTCCTTTACGTTCTGCTTTTGTTTTTCATCATCATCATTTGGTGAAAGGTTTTTTTCTCTGTTCGCGATTTTCTTCTCAGTGATTTTCCATTATTGCTGTTAATTATTTAGTGCGTGTGATACCATACCTATGTATTTATTTATCTATCTTTAAATCAGACCAGTGAAACTCTACAGAGAGCCATATGTCCATTACTTCATGGAAAATCCTTCCGTCAGCCGGGTTTTTGAAGTCCACCATTCTATCCAATTTTTCCACAGACTAACCGAATTTCATCAATCTATAGAACTGCTTCATCTTTCTTTTGTCAACTTTTTCTATCCATTTGAAATTTAATATAAATTAGTTTTATTTTGGATTTAGCCCCGTTCCAATATACTGCATGAAACCTATAGTAATTCAATTCCCTGATATTTAATTCTTATACTAAAATTTCTTTATTTGATTCTAACTTAACTACTATATATTCCATTATGCACATTATGTACATTATATAAGTTATGTACATTATATATAAACAAATATATAAACTCTTAACGTTCACTGAGCTCGAATCGACGAGAGCGATAACTACAACGAAACGTACGCAGTTCTTTCTCCTCTAAGCCACTCGGAGTTATGAAAATAATTTTACATATTGTGTATACTTATTGGTTTGCTCTGCATTAAAATTTATTAAACAACCTTTACTTTAGATCGAGTATTTTTTATTTACATTTAAAAAATCTTATTTTCAGAAGAAAATAATAAAAAAATCATTTTATTTTTATATTAAAACAAGTAATATTAATTCTCTTATACTGACGGATTATTTATATGGTTTTGTGATGAATATTTGCGAGACCTTAGAATTTCATAGCAGTCGGCCGCAGGTCATGAATATATGCATTTACTTATATTTATGCAATTAATGCATGCGTGATAACAGGCTGCAATAAGCATACAAAGAGGTCATTATGTCAAACAACTATTTATTAGGCTTCGTATATACACCGCTGAAGTAATCCTTATTTTTGTTTGGACATAGAAATGCCGAAGTCAGAAATCTAAAATTTCATAAATTTTAAGTTAGATTCTCGTTTTAAAATTAGTGTTTTATAATAACAGAAAATATGAATTTTCATTTTATATAAAATACACTTATTAAAGTTAATTGTATTTAAGACCAAAGAATAGCTTAGAAATTTAAAATAAGGTCCGTTTAGAGAATTATTTTTTGTTTTTTATAGTCATGCTTTCATTGCGCATGTCCAAGTTTTCTTCGCACTTGCGTGGAATCAGAGAAAATTGACATTTATTTCGAGTGTTTGTTGAAAACTATTCGTCATAGCAAAACTGAAGAAAACTTTAGACGCAAAATTACTGGAGGTGTAACGTTACGTCACGTTCAAAACCTGTAGAAGTTTTTCATTCAGATGTTTGGAATTGTTTCATCGGTAAATGAAATGAAACACTAATTTCATCAAAAGTGACGTAATTTCGGCTTTCTGTGTACGTCGTGGTCACTTTACAACACTGCTTCCCGTTTGATTAGCTAAGTTAGGCGACCATGGGTCTCATCATTTTAGATACGTTTAGATGATGTTGTAACCTGCAGATGGTTCGAATCCCATGGAAAATAATTACCCCGAAAATTATTATTATTATTATTATTATTATTATTATTATAATTATTATTATTATTATTATTGCCAGGTCATTTAAAGAGGTTCATTTAGGTAGATGCTCCTAAAGTAATGTATTTGCATGTATACTCTTTGATGATCTGTGGGAAAACGAAAATCTGTTTATATTTAAATGACATCTCATTTTCCGCAGCCGACTATTCAATTACGTCTCAATTAGAAACTTTATATGAGTGATTAACTTCAAATTGTACATCGTTTCATAAATGAACAGCAAAATAATTAGGTAGGAGATAATCTCTCTCTCTCTCTCTCTCTCTCTCTCTCTCTCTCATTGCTCCCTTCACTACTCATAGAAAGATTTCTATTTATCCTACACCTAAAGTTCTTCAATTTATTTCCAAAAGCTTTATAAGCTGTATTTATACACGGGTCTCTTTATTCTTAGAACTGATACATATATATATAATATATATAATTTAATACGAGTGGGTGGTGCAAAAGTTAGGAGTCAAAGGGTCATCACTGCATAAATTATAAATTATACATTTTCTAACTAAAAAGTAAATTTTATTTAAAAATAGTGGCGGCCATAGAACGGAAAAGATTAATTCTCTCTGGCTTCTTTCACTCCTGACTTTTGCGCCACCCTGTGTACACACACACACACACACACACACACCACACATATATATATACACACACACACCTTTGGTTATAATAATAACCTTTGGTTAGCTTCCGCCCGAATTGTTCATTCTGACGAAGGTCAAGCTTTTCACTCCACCTTAGACCTACAGTTTAATGTGGGATCCGAACCACACCCCACCAACAGCCCAGCGTCTTAACCACTAGACCACTCAGGGTATCCATTTATCTACCAACCACTTTCTTTATTGTGTGGAAGGATGAACAGCTGGGTTTTGCTGCGCGCCGGCTGCCATCACCGGGTCTCGAACTCGGGGCCGATGGATTCGTAATCAGCGACGCTAACCACTACACCACCGAGGCGCATATATAATATATATATATATATATATATATATATATATATACACACTCATACGTTTAATCTTAAAGTAAACATTTTATGATTTATTTTTAGTGTTTCGCTCACATTTTCGCTACATAGAAAAGACATGATTTTGTGTCTCTTAATTAAAAGTGGAACGAAATATTTTATCCACTGAAATCAAAAGGCACACACACACACACACACACACACACACACACACACACACACGACCCGTTATGACAAACATTGATAAACGCTTATCTTTTATATTTATATTGAGATTTGTAGCTTTAAATCTCTATCAGTGTACTGGTAAAAAAAATATAAAAATATATATATACTCTATATATGTACAGTATATAAAATACAGTAGTATCATAAAATAAAGGCTCGAGACCCGAGGCATAATCGAACCAATATGGCTACTATCCCTCAGAAAAAAAATAGAAAAAAAAAAATGAAACCAAAGGCGGGAAAATAGTATAAAAAAATAGAGTGAAAGTATTACGAAAATAGTTATAGTAATAGAAAATAGTAACTAGCATTAAAAATTATATATATATTTATATATATATATTAAAATTTATGAGAAAAACATTACTTTTTTTACAAACATCGTAGGAAAATTGTTAAAACACACCACACACACACACACACACACACACACACACACACACACACACACATACTGTATATATAAAAACAAGTTTACAGATGTAATGTGATTTGTTTTATTTAGATATGCAAATAGTTGAATAATTTAAAGAAACTCAATTTCTGTATGGCATAGAGAGAGAGAGAGAGAGAGAGAGAGAGAGAGAGAGAGAGAGAGAGAGAGCGTTCAAATATTCCTCGGTTCGCTTTCAGTATATTCGCTTCCATTCTCTCCTATTTATTTATTTCCTTTTTTCAGCGGTTATGAAGTCATTCACTCAAGTTTATTAAAGTCCCTCACGCTCTTTGATGTCATTTAAATAATGAACAGTGTTATGCAAATGATTATACATTCAGCTGACTGTACTATTGTGTAGTACAACGAAATTCCCTCCGACCCAAAATTGAAGTTCACGAAGTTGGAAGTTGACATTTTACCTCAGAAATGAAATGGATTTAGTTCCAGTTCGATTTTTTTTATGGGAATATAAATGTGGCTCAGACCTTAAATAAACATGAGAAAATGTTTCATTGTGTTTGCGGACGTAAAATTTGGTTAGGTTAGGTTAGGTTACAGTTAACTTAATCTAACTTAAACTGTATAAAGTCGAAGTTTTCAATATTATGATTGTTTAATTTTCTTTTGGGGGGGAGGCGGGGAGGAGTTTGACATGAAGCAACTCGTTTATAAAATGCAAATTGACCTTATTATCGTTCATTATCTTCCTCTACACTGTGTCATGCACTGTCATGTTGGTAATATTATATATATAATATATATATATATATATATATAATATATATATATATATATATATATATATATAATATAACGATAAGTATGAAACTTATCGTTAAATATGTCGTCATTATTGCAACATGTTCACAGTGAGTCACAGTAACAAATCATCATATATTTTAAACTTTAATAATTTAATATTATGGGCATTAGTATGTTATATGTGTCCGATCGTCAATACCTCGTTCAGAATGCACTTAATACACGAACTATGCATAGGAAATAACTAAAATGTAATTAGATAAGCAGTTTACATCTTTACAAGAATTTCTATCTCATGATAACGTTTAGGGCACTTAATATATATATATATATATATATATGTGTACGTTACAGGGAATCTGTTTAACTAGGGATTTCATGAAATTCCTGAAATGTTCAGGGATTTCATGTAAGATTAAGTCGTGATATTTTTATTAGGTTTAACGAAAATATCACGACTTAACCTTACATGAAATCCCTGAACATTTTAGGGATTTCATGAAATTCCTTAGTTACACAGATTCCCTGTAACATATATATATATATATATATATATATGTGTGTGTGTGTGTGTGTGTGTGTGTGTGCATTTATTCCAAATGATTGGCTGTATAACATACTCGTGTTTCCAATTATTGTGTGTGCATGAGCTCTTAAAAATATGAAGAAAACTTTAATCTAAAGACTATTATAGATGTTTTATTATACAGGGTGATTTTTTTTCCATTCGAGAACCACGAAACCATAAAACCATGAAGGCTATTATTGAGGATTCTCGAATAAAAAAATCACCCCATATATTCTGCGCCTATTTTAGTACCGTTTCAAATGTATAGATTAACCCTTTACGGACGACAGGTACAAATTAGTAACGTTTCAAATACACGCATTTAGAGTGCTGTGCCCGCTAACTTTTAAAGTTAGCGCCGCTAACGCTAATTTTATCGCTAATTTTTTCTGAAGCCACCCCAACTTATATATGTTCTGTCTTCCGTAATTTACTTATATACTACATATATATATATATATATATATATATATATATATATATATATATTAGCACACACCTTCATATAATTGGTTGCTAAGGCACAAAAGTGTGACGTTTATAGTCTACGAAAATGAAAACTTTTTACGTTGGAGTCTAGTTCCTTTCGTATATATTAATAGGGAAAACCAACCAATGGAAGAATAAATTCTATTCAATTTATATACAAGTGGTTTTATAAAATTAGCGATTAGCAGTTAGCTATTGACTTTCTCTAAAAACTTAGCGGCGCTAATTAGCGTCACTAATCCCAGCACTGCGCATTTATAATTTAACCCTACGAAAAATTCTGTAGTTAAAGGATGAAACATTTATTATTAACTTTGTTATAATTTACAAGTTTCAACTGAAACGTATAACCGATCCCATAATGGGACGTATAATGAAACGTCTAATAGGGTTTAAAGCACTGGTTCCCAACCGGTGGGCCATAGCCCACTTGCTTTTCTTTTAGCATCATGTTAATAAATGTTAATAACAAAAATTTGCTTATTAAACCTTATATAAACATGATACCAGCTTAGCAATATGGGAAGTGGGCCATGAGTTATTCGAATCAGCTCTAGTGGGCAATCGCTTCAAAAAGGCTAGGAACCATTGGTTTAGAGCGTTTAAATTCTTTCCGATATTTAAAATAAAACGTTCAGAAATTTACATAGCCTGTCACACATAAGCGCTGGAGATGTCTGGTTTCTCATAAGTTTGCCAGTTGTTTTTGCCATTTCGTTAGAATACTTAAACTTTTTATATGTATAATAAAGCGTTCAAAAGTTTACATAGCCCGTCACCTATATGCACTGTAGATGTCCGGCTTCTCAGATGTTTGCCGCCTGTACAGTACCTAGTTTACTTTTACAGTAATTACAAGAAAGTTCAATATAGTTTAATTCAAAACAAAAGTTCATCATTGGAGTAGTCCTTTAGTTCAAGGGCTGAAATCCTGGTTTGCTCTTGTGATATATTTCTAAAAATATGGATGAACGAAATATTTCATATATACTGTAAATATTTTGAATGTATATCCAGTCAAAGACTTTCTTCCGCGTACAGTTATTCTGTCCTATATATATTGCATTTTATAGTTAACGTTTGCGTAGTTTGTACATATAATTGTATATTATACAGTATTATACATCCTTTATATCAGTAAGGATGGAATACAGCAATGAAAAAAATATGTAACTTGTATCGTGGGCTATTTCTTATAATGACTGTGAGGAAAGTTTGCGTTTATTTCAAGAAAAATATAATAAACCACTACCAAATGCAACCACTCTTCGTTACTGGAAACAGGGAGCCTGCTAAAAGGATCGTCCAAGAAGCGGAAGGCCAGTAATGGCGAAACGAGACAACAACAAAGAAAGTGTCCTCGCCACTTTTCAAGTCGATCCAACAACTTCAACGAAAAAGTCGCACAGGAATTGGGTATTTCAAAATTTTCAGTAGGAAAAATATTGAAATCACAAAAGGGTACACGATTACAAACCCATTTACTCTCAGCTCATATACGACAATGTTTCTGACAGACGGCTGCAGTTTGCTGAAATAATGAGGCAAAAGTTTGACAGTGATCCAATTTGCTTCGAACTATCAAGTTTTCAGATGAATGTGTCTTCGGTTTAACGAGTAAAGGAAACAAACACAACGTTCACTACTGGGCGAAAAAAAATCTCAAAATACGATTGGGTAAACAAGTTAAAACGGCTACACTAACAGTTTGGGCGTGCATTGGTTATTTAAGACTCGTTTCCTTTGACATATTGAGAGATATGATGGATGAAAAGTGCTATTGCCAGGTATTGAGAGACAAATTTTTGCCACAGTTTGCTAATGGCGTTGGCAGGAATTGGCTTTATGAACATGATGAAGCGCCGACACATTACTCTGCAACTGCGCGTGAGATTCTGGATAAAAAGGTTGAAGGAAGATGGGTTGGGCGGCGCGGTCCCATCGAGTGGCCAGCCAGATTACCTGATTTAAACCCCATGTGATTTCTGGCTTTGGGCTTATTTGCGTGACAAATCCTATACTCCTGGTTTCATCTATCGAAATGTGAATGCCCTTGTCACAGAAGAGATGAACAACTGAAAAGGACCCCACTCAGTATGTTCAGAAGAGCAATAAAGAGTTTCACAGAGAAAATCCACAAATGTATCACAGCGGATAGAGAACTCTTTGTAGATTAAATTACAATTTAACAAAATATTTGTATGAATAAAATTTTTGTACACTTTCTGTTTAATTTCTTTCATCATTTGAACACTTACCTGGAAAATGTTGTTAACTAAATAGTTGTATGTATAAAATCCATAAAGACTTTTCTCCCACTCTGTGTGTGTGTGTGTGTGTATATATATATATATATACAGGGTGAGCGAAAAGTCCCTGTGCATTTGTCCACTTCCAACACAGTGCAGGTACAGGTTCACTACACTTCTTGCAGGTGCACAGGGACTTCTCGCTCACCCTGTATATATATATATATATATATTAGTATTCATTTCAACCTTGTCTCCGACGTACCCCCCTTGAAAAATTAAGGTGTCTTCATGTACCCACATAAAACCCACACATATATATATATATAGTTTCAATGTTAAAAAAATATATTTATAAAAGAAAATCAAAAACCGAGAAAAACGTGTATTTTGTCCTCTGTACCTCTGAAAATTTTAATATGTAACTACATATTAAATCCTTAAGTCAAAAAACCCTGCTATGCTATTTCCTATGCAACTTTAAAATGACATTTGGAATGCATTTTCTTGCCATATCCTGCCATGCAGTAAAGCTTACCATTCTGAGCATTATAATAATGTGTTATAATGTTTCAGACCAACAAAGACCCTAGGATTCACTCATGGCTGGTCTACCTAACTGTGTTCGTAATTGTGTATTGTGCATGTCCT
>JAJOZX010002467.1:365000-397500 GCA_023014485.1 Bathynomus jamesi | reverse complement strand
AACATTATTAAGTAATTTACCAATAATACCTTGTACAAGAACCCGTGGAAAACCATTTTTAAAGAAAAAATCAGTAAGAAATTCAAACTCATTATGAAGCAGAGCAAAGTTTGAGCAAATATTATAAGCTCTATGCACTAAAGTGCGAATCGAACTTAGTTTGTAATTAAAATCGCAAAAACTATAAAATTAAAACCTAAACCCGTAAAAGTAGGCTTCCGGTATGTAGAAGTTAAAACAATTGAGCCTGATTTGGAAACCAAAACATCAAGGAAAGGAATAGAACCTTGAACTTCCTTTTCCTGCGTAAATATAATATTCTTATGAAGTGTGTTCAAAAAATTTAAAAATGAACTGATTGATTATCCGTTTGGAATAAAGCAAACGTGTCATCAACATAACGTCTGTACAAATTCGGCTTCAGGTGAGGGGGGCACTCACAGAAGGCCCTTTCCTCAAGATGAGACATGAAAATATTCGCAAAAACGGGACCCAAGGGGCTCCCCATCCCCACTCCATCCAACTGACGGTAAACTACCCCTTGAAAACTAAAAAAGTTATCCTTGACAGCCAAATTCAGAAGCTGCTCAAACTGTGCTCTGCCAAAGCCGTGAAAAAATGAGTCCGGCTGTGGAAAAGCTTTATTTAAAATAATTGTAATGGTCTCATCCAAGGGGACATTTGTAAAGAGGGAAGATACATCAAAACTTGTCATAAACAAAGAATTCATATTAAACTTCTTAATTTCCGACACGAAAGAAAACTATCCTTAACACTGTACAAGTTCACAGTAAATGATGATAACAATGGGACAAGAAATTTGGCAAGTTTGTAATTAGCCAAAGGATAAGACGCTAAAATTGGGCGCAATGGAACACCGACTTTATGAACCTTAGGCAGACCATACATAAGGCCCAAATAAGAGCCTGAAACGTACAATTCATCATAAGTGGAGGAATTAATAACACAATCATGTTTAAGCTTAAGCAAAACACGGTTAACCTTGTCTTCCAATCGCTGAATAATTTTAGAAACCTGTTCATCTACCTTAACAAATTTTAATGAATCAGAAAGAATATCAAGCATTTTTTTAATATAATCAGTTTTATTCATAACCACAACACCGCTACCCTTATCTGGTTTAGTAATAACAATAGATTCATTTACACCCAAGCTCTTTAAAATTTCACGGTCCTCCTTATGCAGAAAAATTGTAGAAAACTTAAAAGCTTTAATTTTAAAAAACAATTCATGGGACAATTGGGAAATATGTTGTCTAACCTTACCAAAATCATTAGCATCAACGGTTGGAAGAACCTTCAGATCATGGGCTATCCTTTCAAAATAAAAATAAAAGTCAGCAGGTTTAAAACGCAAGTTGGGAAACTTGAACTTAAGGCCAAGAGACAAGAGAAAACTTTCACGCTTTGACAGGGTATAGTCAGATAAATTCCTAATGACCTGACCAGGATCTAGAAAATAAGGGCGAGATAGGTTTAACCTAAAAAGCTTGCGGTCATGAATCCGGGAAATAGAACGTACATATGAAAGGGAGGAAACATGAATATTAGACACTATGCACGCATAATCACAAAAAGAGACCAAGGCCTTTTTTTTTGTCATGCATTAATTTTAGCCTTTTATTTTATTAGGCCTTGAAAATGGGTAGAGTTGCCCGAAACGTCGGCTGCAGCCAAATATAATGACTTTCTTGCTCTACGTCTTCGTTTTTATCCTAAATGTATATATATATATATACACACACACACCTTGGTTAACCTTGGTTTTGCTTCCCCCTGAATTGTTCATTCTGACGAAGATCAAGCTCGTCACAGCAGCCCAGCATCTTAACCACTAGGCTACCCAGAGTACCCATTTATATATCAACCAATTTTTTTTTATTGTGTGGAAGGATGATAAGCTGGGTTTTGTGGCCTGCGGCCTGCCATCACCTGGGTATCGATCCAAGGACCCATAGATTCGTAGTCAGCAACGCTAACCACTACACCACCGAGGCGCCATTATACCTTTCCTTTTAACCTTTCAAAGGTTCTGTGCGATGATTCCTTATTTCACGAAGGTTAAGCTTGTCGCCCCTCCTCTCGAGTTCGCCTGGTGAAGTAGTGAGTTGGTCTCTTGTACTCTCCACCTCACACAGCCAGGTACGCCCGGCTCATCGGGGATTCTTTTAAGCCAGGTGTCTAAGCTTCTTTTGAAGATGTTCACTGCAACACCATTCGTATTCCTTAGGTTTTTGTGCAGCTGATTAAACAGTTTTGGTCCTCTCACAACAAAACTATTTTCTTTCAGGGTTAAAGATGTTCCCTGTCTCGCCTTTAATTTGGGAACACGACACAGTTTTCCTTTTCTACATTCCACTGTTGTTTGGGGAGTTACAGGGTTCAAAGTAAGATTAGGGACTAGTTTCTCCATTATTTTCCAAGTGTAAATAATGGTGTATTTCTCTCTTCTCCTTTCCAGTGAATATAGGTTTAGTTCGCGTAACCTTTCCCAGTAATTTAGTTCTTTGCACCCCTTGATCTTGGCTGTAAAGCTTCTCTGAATCCCTTCTAGTTGTCTAATGTCTTCTTTTTTATATGGGGATGTTAGGACCGATCAGTATTCCAATTTGGGTATGATCAGTGTTTTCAGTAGAGGAATCATTATATTCCTATCCCTTCGTTTAAAGGTTCTCAGTATCTGCCCAGTTATTCTCTTTGCTCTGTTTACTGCTATCTTATTTTGTGTTTCAAATTTCGCATCATCAGTCATTACAACCCCTAAATCTTTTGCTCTAGAATTTCTCTGAATTCCCTGTCCATTTGGGGTATAATATTCCATGGATTTTAGGTCTTCTCTTTTTCCGTACCGTAACAGCTGAAATTTCTCAGTTTCAAACTTCATATTGTTGTCTTCCGTCCACTTGTAGAGTCTGTTCATGTCGGTTTGTATATATATATATAGGTGTGTGTCCGCCTTGGTGATGTAGTGGCTAGCCTTGCTGACTACGAATCCACCGATCCTGGGTTCGATGGCGCGCAGCTTACTCTGCTGTTCATCTTTACATACAAAAATTTGCCGGGTAGATAAATGTGTACCCCGTGTACCCCAGTGGTTAAGAAGCCGGGCTGTTGATTGGGAGGTCGTGAGATCGAGTAGGGGCGAGGAGTTTGTAATTTCTAACCACGCGTGATGGGTCGTGCTTTGAATTCCACGTTAAGTTGTAGGTCGAAGGTGGATCAACAATCTTGATCTTAATCAGAATGAACAATTCGGGCGGAAACCGTATCAAGGTGTGTGTGTATATACATATATATATAAAACAAAACTGTCCCACCAGGATTTGAACTCGGGACTTCCTGAGTACTTGTCACGCCCGCTACCATCATAGTACGACGGGATGAAAGCTAGCACATCGTATCGTATATTAAAACCACCAACAAAACACATTGATTTAGGTCCAGAGGTGTTTTACATTAACAAAATTAAGTCAAAACAATGTTGTGATAATTAATTTTAAAAAATTATTATTTTCTTAACATTGCTTTATTTTATCCAAATAAAAGGTGGTTAATGAAACTTGGTTTGTTATTTTAAAGATATAATTTTAATTCTTTGTTATAATAAAAAGAAACCAACAAAATACAGTTATTAACTCTTAAATAAAGCAATTATTATATTTGGATCAAGTAAAGATAAGCACCCCCAGCCTTCTTTAATTAGCATTATAAGGCTAACTAACGAAAATATCACGACCTAACCTAACCATTCGTCAAGGGCGTACAGTTGACTTAACGATTGGTTAGGTTAGGTCGTGATATTTTCGTTAGTTAGCCTTATAAGGCTAATTAAAGAAGGCTGTGGGTGCTTATCTTTACTGATCCTTATATCCTTATATTTTAACCGTTACTTTATTTGATCCAAACAAAAAAATTGTAAACTAAACGTGTTTTAAATGCAAAAAAAATTCACTTTTTTCTACGTGAAAGTCACAATATGATAATAAAAACCCACTCTAATAGACAGAGTTTATTTCCACAACAGTTTCGATGCCCACTGGCATCCTCTTCGTTTTTCTGTATCCACCCGAAGAGGATGCCAGTGGGCATCGAAACTGTTGTGAAAATAAACTCTGTCTATTAGAGTGGGTTTTTATTATCATAAACGTGTTTTGTTGTGTTTTAATGACACATTTTTCTCTATGCACAATATATATATATATAGTTTACACAACATCAATATTTATTTCGAAGTGCTCTTCCGTGCAAATAAACAAGAAATTGAGATCATAAATCATGCTTTGCTCGAGAATGAACGCATATAAATATTAAGAACAGTAGTCGTAATGGGGGTCTGCTGAGAGGAGCTATTATGATTAAGTATCGAAGCCCAAATACATTTAACTATATAAGAAATTCAAAAGATGATGTTGTCCATTTGAACTTTCATAAATTAATATACTGTAATGTGTATCTCTCTCTCTCTCTCTCTCTCTCTCTCTCTCTCTCTCTCTACACACACACTCATCCTTCAGCCTTTCGTTTTTTTGTGTGTGGAAACATGCTAGCTAGCGTCTGTCTAGCACGTTTAGAAAATTTAAAAGAATTTCAGTCCGTGCATTGGACGTGACTCGGTTTCTGTTTCATGTATTATTTATATGCCCTTGCTTTGGATCGTATGGAAATGCGTGGCAGATATCGCAGAAAGAAATAAATCACAGGCAAATCTTTACGATTATATATATATAGAAATTATATACAATGAAATGAAAATGAAAAGGTTTATTGGCAGACTATAGTCCATATAACAAATATCTATACTTATAATAAGAGGACGTGTTGTGGTGTGTGTGTGTGTGTGTGTGTGTGTGTGTGGTGTGTGTGTGTGTGTTCCAGCCATAACTCCAAAATGGAAGCAGTTACAAACATGAAACTTCACACACACATATTGATTAGGTCCCCAGGTTGTGGACCTAGGTGTTAATAAATTAAATAATTAAAATTGCTGGCCCGAAGGCCCCAGCACCGCGATCAAACGACAAAAGAACGCAGCCGAGAAATTTTTGAGCTTCACATTGTGTCAAAATTTCTGAATTTTAAGATTTTCATGACTAATTATTTGATCAATAAAACTATAGAAAAGAACAGTCATGAAAATCTTGAGCTTCACGTATAATTAAAACTAGCGAAGCGACCTGGCGTTGCCGGGGTGGATGTTGAACGCAATATATATATATATATATATATATATATATATGCACAGTTAGGTTAATTGAATACCCGGTTAGGTTAATTGAATGCCCGGGTAGGTCAACTGAATGCCGGGGTAGGTTAATTGAATGCCTGGTTAGGTCAACTGAATACCCGGGTAGGTTAATTGAATGCCCGGTTAGGTTAATTGAATGCCCGTTTAGGTCAACTGAATGCCCGGGTAGGTCACATGAATGCCGGGGTAGTTAACTGAATGCCTGGTTAGGCCAACTGAATACCGGGTAGGTTAATTGAATGCCCGGTTAGGTTAATTGTACGCCCTTGACGATTGGGTAGGTTAAGTCGTGATATTTTCGTTAGCTTATAGCGTTCAACATCTACCCCGGCAACGCCGGGTCGCTCCGCTAGTTATTAATACAATGAAAGTTCATATACTGAGGATAGAAATATATACAGTTGATTAGAAATAATACAGTAATGTCGGAGTTAGGTGGAGCTACAGACAGACCTTTTCGTACCAAGAATTCCATAGCTTAGAGGATAAACGGCAGGACTTATGGATAGCTTGGATAATCGGGTTGGTTAATTTTTTAATTCTTTGCATCAGTCTATATTGAACACGTCTTGTTACCTCCGGGAAGCTCGGGACATTGCGGGTAGCAAACATTTGTGAAGCTGAGCACCTCGGGGGTAATTTATGTAAGAGTCTAAAAGACCTGTTGTACAGCAAATTTAGGGTTCTGCCAGAACCTTTTTTATAATTCACCCAGAGTTGCTGTCCGTAAATATTACTGCGGAAAGTACGAAAGAGAGTGTCTTTAGCTTCACTTGTACAGAACCGAAAGTTCCTTATAGTCATATTCGCTTTAGCACAAAGGCTTCGAGATTGATTTCTTACCATCCGAGTCATCACTCAAGAAGCTCGTAATAGTTTGACCCAAATACTTAAACTCTTGTACTTCCACAATTACTTCACCTTTCATTTTAAACCTAATATCAGCTGGCTGATTACAGCTTTTAGGATGAAACTGCATAACCTTAGTTTTCGTAACATTAAAAAGAATATCATGTTTCTGCGAATACACTTCGCAGACTTTTAGTAGCCGATCCAGACCTTTAACAGAGGGACTTATTAACATCATATCATTAGCATAAACTAAGTTATTTATCCTTGTGTTATCTACACAACATCCCACTGTTGCCTCATTAAATGAAGCAATTAATCCGTCAGTATACACATTAAACAACATAGGAGAGAGCAAGGAGCCTTGTCTCACCCCGCAAGAGGAGCCAAAACATTCGGATAGTACATTACCCCACCTAACGGTAAAAGATTGGTGGGAATACCAAAATTTCAATAAATTTAATATGTACATGGGAACGTTCCTGTCTTCTAGTTTTTTAAATAAAATATTGTGGTTCACTCTATCATATGCCTTACTTATATCTAGGAAGCAGCTATAAATAGTTGATTACTGTCAATGTATTTAGATATTGTTTCTTTAAGTACATAGATACACAGGTCAGTTGAGTGGGACCTTTTAAAACGAAACTGATTAGGCGATGTCCATAGGTAATCATTTAATCGGAGTAACAAGAGTTTTTCTAGTAGTTTTGAGAAGCAGGAAGCGGCAGCAACAGGCCTGTAATTATTGCTTGACAGAATGTCTCCGTACTTATTTTTGACCAAGGGCAAGATATATACCCTCATGAACTCTGCTGGGATATAGCTATGAGCAAGCATGGCTGATAGGAGCAATAATATATGCAGACATACTACGTCATATATATATATTGGTTACCTTTGGATTTGCTTCGCCCAAATTGTTCATTCTGACGAAGGTCAAGCTCGTCACTCCACCTTAGACCTACAGTTTAACGTGGAATCCGAACCACGCCCCACCAGCAGCCCAGCGTCTTAACCACTAGGCTACCCAGGGTACCCATTTATCTATCAACCAATTTCTTTATTGTGTGGAAGGATGAACAGTTGGGTTTTCCTGCGCGCTGCCTGCCGTCACTAGGTCTCGATCTCGGAGCCGATGGGTTCGTAGTCAGCGACTCTATAATAGGAATATAAAGACAAGAGATACAACTCTCAACATTTATTGGCCAAACGTTTCGGTCCACTCAGGGGCCATCTTCAGTGACTACATGAAAGTATCTAAAGACAATCAAAAATATAACTAAAGTAAATACAAATGTCAGAAAAATATACTATACCGTACATAATAAAACCTAATACAATAAGCAATTAGTTAAAAATAGCTTAAAAAGATTATCTGGAACAGTAAGAATAAAACAATAAAAGTTAAACCCATTAAAAATAAAACAAAAAACTAAAAAAATTTAAAATTTAATTTTTTTTTTAAAAATTAAAAAAAAAGGACTAACCTGGATAGTAAGAGTTGCAAATAACAACTGGAGAGAAAAGAGGAAAGGAGAAAGAACCTTAGTTACTGCGTTGTTGAAAAGGTGTTAGTTGGTTGATTAGGAAGCGAGTAATTTTATCGAGGAAAGGCTATCGTTTAATTCTGGATTTAACTTCTTGATAAAAATGGATTCTAAAATTTTGAGATCAAGTGAGTTAAAAGCAGACGATAGAATTGTAAAGGAGTCCTGGGGGCACGGGTGGTCATGGATCTCTGAATGATGCCGGATAGCGGAGGATTCAGGAGTGGAAAGAGGGCGAGAAGTTCGATAAGAAAAACCGAAATGCTTCGAAATTCTAAGTTTTAACTGCAGGGCAGTCTGCCCTACATAGCGACTTTGGCAGGTCGCGCTTGTATATAGATAAATAACAAAGGATCTCAAAAGCACGGGGAGGCGACCTTTATGGCGAAAAAAAGATTGCAGAGAATTGGGATTAGAAATTGATAATTATGAAGTCGAATTGAGGGAAGTGTCTGTTCAAAATAGAGTGGACATCTTTATTAAGTTGAAAAGTTAGATGGTCTAAAAAAGGAAGCTTAAGATAAACCTTCTGTTTCAGAACCGTGGACTGAATTATTTTGGGCGAATATAAGTAATTTAAAAATTTTGAAATTAAAGTTTCAATAGTCGAAGTGCAATAAAAATTATAGTTAAAAAATCTCTTAAGATACTGAATTTCTAAATTAAATGAAGACCAACTTGAACAGAGGTGATAGGCTCTAAAAATACGACTTTTAATACTAGCCAGCTTAAAACCAAGTGGGATATTGCTAAAAAAATTAGTACGGAGTTGGGTGGTGGTTGGTTTTCTGTATACCTGTGTTGAGAAGCCCGAACTATGTTAATTTTCGGTAACATCAAGAAACGAAATTTTATTGTATTGTTCTACTTCCATAGAGAATTTAATATTAGGATGATTAGTATTAATGTAATTTAAAAATAAAGGGGCATGATCTTTATGCTTAAAAATGACAAAACAATCGTCTACATAACATTTAAATAAAATAGGTTTAAAATCAGGCAATATAGGTTTAAAATCAGCAATATCCCACTTGGTTTTAAGGTTTAAGGTTTTTTCTCCTTTCCTTTTTTCTCTCCAGTTGTTATTTGAAACTCTTACTATCCAGGTTAGTCCTTTTTTTTTTAATTTTAAATTTTTTTTTTTAATTTTAATTTTTTTATTTTTTTGTTTTATTTTTAATGGGTTTAACTTTTATTGTTTTATTCTTACTGTTCCAGATAGTTTTTTAAGCTTTTTTTAACTATTTGCTTATTGTATTAAGTTTTATTATGTACGGTATAGTATATTTTTCTGACATTTGTATTTACTTTAGTTATATTTTTGATTGTCTTTAGATGCTTTCATGTAGTCACTGAAGATGGCCCCTGAGTGGACCGAAACATTTGGCCAATAAATGTTGAGAGTCGTATCTCTTGTCTTTATATTCCTCTTGAGGATAAGGTTCCCGAAGAACACTTCTATCGTAACTATATATATATTGCCTCGATTTAGGGCACTCACAAAAATATTGATTTCATTTAAACAAATATTTCTTTGGGATTTTATCCGAACGAAGTTCTGCGCTGAAAATTTTGAGGTCCACTTTTTAAAGAACTGAATTAAATAAATTTTAACTCAAAAATAAATTTGGTTTGAATTAATATTGCATAGATAAGACTATATTTACTAAAAACTGAGCTCGACTTCACAATGTGGGAAATTCGAAAATGACCTAGTATTAATTCCAGGTAAATATAATTTTGTATTTCTTTAACCTAAACCAGATTTATTTTGTAGGAATATCAATTATTTAGGTTAATTTTAACAAAACTGTAAAAATACTGTATTAGGAAGAGATTGTATCAAGAGGAGATTGTTATTTTAGGAGGATATTGTAGACACCAATCGACCAGGGAAGTACTCCACGGAGGATGTTAAGGCCAGGAGACAGGGCGTGCTGGAACTCCTATTTCTCTTGTCACTCTGCTGATCTTTTTCCGTGTCTTATCTACCCTGTGAGCAGTGGCGGATTATCACTGAGGCTATTGAGGCTGAAACCTCAGGCTCCAATGCTTGAGGGGCCCCACAATCAACTGAGTTTCGATGATATAAGTCGAGATTTCGCAAACTTCTTTGATTAACTATGACAGAGTACACAAACTGACAAATTCCCTGTTTTATTTTGTTTTATAGGCGCTAAAGTAAAGTTTGTTTAATACTGTTTGGTTTTGGCAAACGGCAAATTAGCCTGAGCACCGTACATATAATTCGTGTAAATGTACTATGTATTGTACATGTACATGTATTGTTAATAAAAAGCTGTAGAAAAATGTCCCCATATTCTTCACTGCCCCGGGGCCCCGAGGTGTCTTAATCCGCCTCTGCCTGTGAGTAGTCCAGCATGCTTTCAAACAAATACTTTTCCCTCTATTCCTCACTACAAATATATACATCTTACACACCACTACACAAGCTTATTAAAATTTAGATTAAAAAAAAAAGGGCATCATTGAACCTTGGAGACCTAGTGTTTGGCTCTCTCGTTCTTCTGCGGAGGGGTCACTTTTGTGGGTACTCGCCCTTAGCCCCCCCTCCTTCTGACACTAATAAAAAAAGTAAAAATAAACACAGTAAAATCTAAAATCCAGACAAATATTCTGTTTAGATTAAATGAAAAATAGCTTCATTCATCGGAGAACAATCATAGTCTGATGGCTTTTAATAGGTTTTGGCTATTATCATAACTTTTGAAAATTGTGTATCACAACTCGTTTAAAAAAAGGCTACGAGTTGAACTTAAAAACATTTTTAGTAACAAAAACGTTATAATTATAACAAATTTTAAATGAAACGTCTAAAAAAACATTATCTAATTACGTAATAAACGTAACAGTTAAAAAATTGTTAAGTTACGCAGGATTTATCCAAACCAATTAAAGTTTCAGAATAAATACTATTAAATTGAAATTTAAGTTCAAAAGTTGGAATGGAATCCTAAATTAAAAGTATTTCAAGGTAATAAAAGGGTAAATTATAGAGTGTAAAACCAATAAATTTTAAATAATAGATAAACCCGAAACAACCTCTTGAATATATGGGGTCCATCACTCCATGAAAGACGCCAAATCACTGAAAATCAATTGAATTCATGGACAAAATTCATTTGAATATGAAGCGAGTTTAATTCAAAGATGAACAACCGAAATGGACATTCAGCTTTCGCTCCAAAAACAGTCACCAAAGACAAATTTGGATAGACACATCATACTTGGCACCATTTTCATCACTTGTTATGAATATTTTATAGGTTCAATGAATGTTTTAATACATTCTAAATTGTTCTATCGAAGTACTTCAGAAATACACGCAAAATGTTTTGTCTACTCGTAATTGACATCTTGACCCCTGAAGTACATCTACTAATGAATTGACATTATTTTATGTACAGTATATATACACAGGGTGTCCCAGAACTGTGGACTCGTAGGGAAAATAGACATTATATTTTTAAATTGAAACAAACACATTTCTAATGTCAGTTTTACATATTTCAGGAAAGAAAATACCCTGATGGCTCAGTATACCAATCAAGAGAAGGTGGAACTGGTATTGCTAAATGTTTCTGGAAAAAGCCAGAGGGAGGCATGTTCATGAAATAACTAACATACCTCCCTCTGGCTTTTTCCGAAACATGTAGCAATACCAGTTCCACCTTCTCTTGATTGGTATACTGAGCCATCAGGGTATTTTCTTTCCTGAAATATGTAAAACTGACATTATTAGAAATGTGTTTGTTTCACTTTAAAAATATAATGTCTATTTTCCCTACGAGTCCAGACTTCTGAGACACCCTGTGTGTATGTGTATATATATATATATATATATATATATATATATATATATATGTGTGTGTGTGTGTGTGTGTGTAAAATAGATGTAATTTAGGTGTTCGGAGTACAGTTTGACAAAATTAGTAAATCTCATACTTGCAATGGTCTTAAAATACTAACTTTAGGGCGTATAATATAGCAATTTAAATACATACATTTAAAGATTAAATAATCTCACCCTTTGTATTTTTTATATAAATTTTATATACAAAAAGGAGACTGATATATACACAGGGTGGCGCAAAAGTCAGGGGTCAGAAAGTCAGCATTGCATAAATTGTAAATTTTTTAACTAAAAAAGTAATTTTCATTTAAAAATAGTGGCGGCCATAGAACGGAAAAGATCCATTCTCTCTGCCTCCTTTGAGTCCTGGCTTTTGCGCTATCCTATATATATATATATATATATTAGGGTGATTCAAATATGGAGGTAAAAAATTTTTTTTTATATTTTAATGTGTTCAACCCTTTAAATGGTTCAGTTCAGCATAAAAATAACTATCCTAAAATATTTTAGCAAATTTTTAATTTTTAAGGGTTGCTACCAGCAATTAAAAATTGACAGAACGACTCAAATTGTCAAATTTTTCCACACCACCCAGGAGGTACAGTACAAGGCGCATTGCTTTTTTTAATGTGGAAAGCTCCCCCGTAGGTCCTACCATAACCACAAGCATGCATAATTAAATTAGCATGATATTTGAGACATTAGCTGTCCTTACTTCATCAATGTTTCTTTTTTTCTATCAGGGTAAACAGCCCTGTAGTTTTTCACTACTTGTAGCAAGAATTGTTTTTGATCTTCGTCATGTGTTAGTATTTTATTATATTCATTCATTAATTTTACTCCTCTTTCCGCTATATCATTCACGACTTTCCACTGTTTGATAGATTTCTTAGCGGAGTTAAACTCTTCATCATTATGCCATTCTTTAGCATCTTTGAGTAAAATTTTGAACTAAATTCTGTTATTGTAAAGAATCTTTGAGTATTTGATGTGACAAAATCTTCTAATTTCTTCGTTAGAATAAGTGCAGGATCTAGAAAAGCCCGCTTTGCAGGAAGAGTTTCTTTTGTATTTTGCAAGGCCTTTACCATTTTGTTTTTTGTTTCAGTAGGCACTTCATCATCATAAAAGGCCAACGCTACCAGTTCTTCTGATAGGTACCAGAGGTGACCTAACAGTTTTTTAATAGCAACAAATGCAATTGTGTCATTTATTTGTTTGTAGACTACAAGATTCTGTAATAATTCCAGATCAAGATGAGGAGCGCAAGATGACACAGGAGCTGTAAACCATGTCTTTACATATAACCGAGTAGCAAATAGACAGATGTCTTTTAGTCCTTTTTTGTCTTTTACTGAAATTTTAAACTGAGATTTGAACAAAAAATTTTAATGAATATGTAATTTTGGCCATCCACCTAGCCCGATGAAGTCCCGCTGGATGTTTAAATTTGATTCCACCTTTTGGTTCACCTCCCAAAAAAATAATTGTTAACTGCAATAGTTCTCGGTAATCGTCTCTTGGTTGGAATGTGTCTACTTGATTTGCTGCAAATATAATTGTCATCTTTGATGTCATGAATATTTTCATAGATATCTGGATCTGATAATACTGTTTCGTAGTCCTCCTTATTAATGCTTGACCATTTTTCTTTGAACTTCTTAAAAAGGACTATATCTGGGCCAGAAGATGGGGATAAAGACTGAAACAACAGCTTCCAGCATAATTTCAAATATGTGGTGTCGACATGCCAGCCACAATAAATCGTTGTCGAATTTTTGTTCTAGAAGAATAGCTGCAGCATTTCTAGGACCAGTATTGGCTGCCGTTGTATCGAAACACATGCATTTTATTTGTTCGCAGATGCCCCATTCAAGCGATGTCTGATTGTTGGCATTAAAACTAGAGACGCATTTCTGTCACTCAATTTTGCAACATCAAGACTTCCTAATAATTTATCATCAAACAATTTTCTACGTTTGCCTACCTTACTTTTCCATGTTGAAGGTTGTGCAGCACAGAAACCAGATTCATCACTTTTACTCTCCTCTGATTCTGATTCTGATGATGTACTGGTGAGTATGACAGCCTCTTCATTCTTCTTTCTTTTGATCTCTTCTTCTGCTTTCCTCTTTTCATAATGTTGCTTTTCTGCTTTCCTCTTTTCATAATGTTGCTTTTCTGCTGCTCTTTGCTCTTTTTTAGCAACAGCCTTATCAATGGTACCCACTTTTCCATGACGTCCTTTCTCACGTTGCATTTTCAAGAATTTCTTATCATCTTCTATTTTTATAAGCTGCATAGCATTCTCATGAGCAATGTCAAATAAGTTTTCCAGTTTATCTTTCCATTTTTCTTCTTTATTATTTAAATTTTGTGATCTTTTCAATTTGTTTGCTTTGTTTTTCTTAAGCAGCTGCCATTCCTTCAGTATTCCTTGAATTTTATCTACTACATGTACTCTGTTTTGCTGGTATTCCTGTTTTTTTCCAAACTGCTAGCACATCATCTGCAGTAGAGTAGCATGATTCTCTAATGCCTCGCTTTTTAATATTTCTGTAGTGCATGAAGAGGGCCATCATTTCCTTCTGTGATGGTAATACGGATGTTTTAGTACTGCAGAGGGCTGCCCAATTAGCTATACTTCAGTTTCTTTTCTTGTAGAACTTCTCCCAACTGAGCAACTAGGTGATGGTGAGTTAGGCCTAGCTTCCATAATCGATTAATTGGTATCAAAATTACGAGTTCCAAAACAATTAAAAGCAAGCTAATATATAAACCATTAATTAAAACTTCTGAAATATAAACAATTAAACATAAAATCATAAGTTGTAAAAACAAACAAATTGAAAAAAAGGGAAACTTTGACGCCTGGTAGCACATAGTAAATTTTATTTAAAATTCACCAAATTTGGCATACACTACTTTTTTGTCATAGGGAACAAAAATACAGGTTGAACAATTAAAAAAAAAAACTTTGATTTTTTTGAATCGCCCTAATATATATATATATATATATATATAAAAGAAAGCGTTCTTACATTTTTTCTGAAAAATTATTTCTCATAAAAATCTGTTGTCAATATTTTGCATCAAAGTAAGCATAACTCGGCAAATACACAATACGTTAGAAACAGCTTCTTTTGATAAAAATATCACATACTACGTACAAACATTTGAAAAAAATAAGGTATTTACCTCCTTTTGCTGACAAACCTGAAAATCATAAAAACGAGGTATAAAAATGGACAGTGAAAAAGAGTTTTAATTAAAACAAAACGAGGAAACAAAATGAAGCCTTTTTTATTCAGAAAAACAACAAAAGTTACATAGTTTTGCAATATTTTTTTAAAATATTTTTCTGTACCAATTTAGATAGCTGATCTGCCATTATTGTATTCATTGTATTCTACTCTGAATATGCCGTTGGGAGTATGCTACTCTTAAAAACTGTTCGTTGTGCGTACCTTAGATCCGAGAGCAAAGAAAGGGATGAACATACTCTGTGAAATATGAAGTACTTCAAGGGTATAGATGAGCCCCTCCTAGGAAGAAGTGGCTAAGCGACAAAAGTAAAAAATGGCAGAAAACGCAGTTAAATTTGTACCAAATTTGAAAGTAGAAAAATTGTTGAACTTTTGAAGATATTTCGACAAAATACCTTCAAATGTTCAAAAGTTATGGCAACTTTCAAATTTGGTAGAACTTTAACTGCGTTTTCTGCCATTTTTTTTACTTTTGTCGCTTAGCCACTTCTTCCTAGGAGGGCCTCATCTATACCCTTGAAGTATAGCAAATAATGGCAAGTAATAATAATAATAATAATAATAATAAACAAATAGTAAAAATGTACCAAAGTTGTGTTTGATTATTTTATACAATTTTAAATAAAATTATCAACTGTATATTTAGTAGAAAATAAATGATGCTTGATAAAAAAAAAAATTAGGATAAAGTATGAAATCAAAAGTGTCTAATGAAATTATTACATTTTAAATAGTTAATTATAAAATGAGAACTTAATTGCTATGGTAATAATGGCAGTGATGAACTCATACATCAGTATGAATTAATGTATTTCTTTAGTGATTTGCGAAATACATTTAGTAATGAAGCTTGTCTGATGTTTATAGAAGTGCATTCCATACATCTGCTCCTTTGAAAGAGAGTGCATTTCCTACAGTTTCCATTGTATAGTTTTAATTGTGTGTAAAATCCTTGGGAAGTCTTTTTTTTTGCAGGAAGCAGGAGCCAAGAGCGAATGCCCGCAGAAACACGTCTCCGATAGAGGAAGAAGAGAGCCAAAATCAAGGTCCAAGGTTTCCGAGATTCCCTCGGGGACTCCAAGGCTCTTGAGGTCAATGCTATTTTGTTATTTTTTTAATTCTGAAAATATTGTGTAGTAAGATGTATGTATGTGTAGTGTGGAATAGTGAGATAAGTGTGTGTTTAAGAGCATTCTGGACTGCTCATAGGGTAGATGAGACGCGGAAAAAGATCAGCTGAGGAGGACAGTGACAGAAGAAACGAGAGTTCCACCACTTCCTGTCTCCTGCCTAACGCTCCCCACGGTGTACGAGTACTTCCCTGGTTGATTGGTGTCTACAATCTCCTCCTAATATTATAATGACGATGAATTTGATGGAGGGTGATTGCTCTTTGAAGTAATGATGTATGTAGATTTTTATGAATAACTTTCGACATAATGACAACAGTGAATTTGTATGTCATTTAGTTCTAACATTGGAGAAGTGTGAATGTTTTTCATATTATTTGAGAGGGTTCGCAGGCATTTTTTTATGAATAACTTCCAAAGGATGTTTTCTATATTTCTTTGAGCTGCCCAGTGTTGGTCGCCTGAAGGAATTACTTCTTTGGTACGCAATTACAAGATGTTGTAGGGTGTTTTTCCTGTCTCGTCCGTCGTTTTAAAGTTCTCTCCTAGGTTAGAAAGTCTTTTCTCCAGCGGAAGTGTCCCTCCCAGTGACTTGGGTCATAAAGAAAGCAGGCACTTAAGAACTTTCGATGAGTATTGCATCTGTTTTGCGCTCTTACCATATGCTTCTTTGATTGTTTTATGGTTGTGGTCCAATTTTTCTCTGTTCCTACACACACACACAAACACACACACATATATATATATATATATATATAGAGAGAGAGAGAGAGAGGGAGAGATTTAACAGTGTACAATGCAAGTTATTTATATGAAAATTAAATTAAAAAAGATTATGGTTTAGAAACCCTAAAATTTACTGCATTTGTAATGTAGGCCATTTGTACTGCGAGAAATAAACACAACGCATTGATAATGTATTCAATTTAATTATAGAATACAAACTTTAAAAAAGAGTTAAGTATTCTTCTAGTGTTCATAGTATACATATAAATTAAATTTTAATAAAAAATTCAGGAAAATTACTCAACGAAGAGTTTTAAGTAGGTAATAAAATTATATACGGTTATTTTATATCCCGCGTTGGAATGTTTTTTATAACCATAAATGTTGGGCTACGCAAACATTAATACAAAAACATACGAGCCAGGATAGAATATTATGCGTTAGTGTATGTCAGTAAAAGAATGTTAGCAAATTATTTCAGCCATTTCCTAATTTATTATAATACATCTTACTTTCATATTCAACTTTTTAATTCATTTTTTACCTAAAATTCGATAATTTTAGTATCGGAAAAAACTGTCTTGAAAAGTAAACTTTTGGAACAATTATTCATCATTTTTTATTGAGTCTTCAGTCAACTAAAAATAAAAATAATAAATAACTAAATAAAAGGGAACAAAAAGCCCCTTTTCGGGGCTTAAACTCGATAATGGGTCGTTAAAAGGATATTTAAGATCATTACATCCTTTCGGAGTTCCGCCAAGAAAACACAAACAGAATAGAATCTTTCGTGTTACTGTAAAATAATGTCAGCCAAAGAGATAACATTAGGTTTTGTTGTTTTTTTTTATAATTTGGACTTTCTATGACGGTAAACGGCTAAAATTAAGTTAATTTTTATTTGTTCATAATTCAGATTTTATTGATTAATTAATGTAGAAGCCACAGACTGAATGACCTTGAACTACTACTGTTTATGCTTTATGACAGGAATTCTAAGGACAGGATCAGGCCCGCCAAGCATGTCTAGATTTAGTTTACCTTATATAATACAAAAAAATTCTAGGCGCTTTTGCCTGCCAAATGTACAGTCAGTCAGTCGGTATTTGCCGTACAATAACTTGCTCTACACTATGGTAACGACACCATGTTGGAAGGCAATAATTAATTATTGTACCGCTATTTCTGTCTTACGTCTGGCAGGCAAAAGAGCCTTGAAATAGTTGGTATTACGGGTGATTAAAAAAATGTGTTCCAAAAGATATTTATGTAACAAGTTATTTCTGGAAACACCTTTTTGGATCACCCTGTATATCTAACGTTAAATACATTTTAATACGCCGGCGGTTCTTCATATTTTAACCGTTGACTTTTTGAGAGAATTATTATGAAAAGTTGGTGTTCGGGCTAGTAGTACTTCCGGTTCGTGTGCCCACTAAGACATTTCCTGAACTCAATCCGGCCCATTAAAATTTTAAAGGTTGGGAACCCCTGCTTTGCGAAACGTTGGTAAAATGATCTGGTTTTAATGGTATCCTCTTTTCCAGTAAATTTCATATAACAATTTTAATACAAGTGTTGCGGCGATATTCGTCACTCTTTCATTAGTGCATACTGATTGATGACTTTTGATGTAGAGTATATATATATATTAAAATATATTCCTTAATTTTTGTAGGTTATAAAAGCCTATACATTCTTTCATGTACTTAATAATCTGTTTTCTTTGCAGTGACATCCGCCTATATTGAAGGTGTGACTGGAGAAACGCTAAATTTACCATGCCCAGTCTCCCTAGAACCGGGAGACAAAGTGGCTCTTATTCTGTGGTACAGAGATCATCAGCAGGACGCTGTTTATACGTAAGTGTAACGTATTGTACAAATAGAGTACAGAGGGTTGACAAAAGTAAATAGACACCAGATGATTGCCATCAAGAACAAATGGCAAAACTCATCAATGGGATGCCAGAACGTGTCACCTTTACAAAATGCAAAGGGGAAAGCAACATGATTCTAAGTATATTGATTCAATAAATTTGTTATTATTTATCGATTTTTATTATCAAATCATAAACTATGGAAAACCGAAAGGTGTCTATTTACTTTTGCCAACTATTTGTCTTTTTAATATTCAAACTGTACCTCAAACTTGAATAGATTTGGTAAATGGTTTGGCGAAGCTGAAAGCAAATCAAATAGAAATGGTGTGTGTGTGTGTGTGTGTGTGTGTGTGTGTGTGTGTGTGTGTTCTTGGCTACACCTTACAAAACCGCAACAATCTTTAGGATACATACGGAGCTCACTGCGACACGAATGTTTGTTTAGCGACATTAGCAGTGTTAACGTAGATTCAGACATTATTTTATTGGAAATTATTAAATATCACGAAAAAAAGGAATATCATGAAGGGTACGCAAGGTTAGGTTAGGTTAAGCTTGGTTAAATTAGATTAAACTAATCAGCTTATTTAGATTATGTTAAATATCCCCATCCACTATTGATAATGTGAAAATGTTACGGTTTCATAAGGTAGTAATCAAAGTAGTGTGTGTGTGTGTGTGTGTGTGTGTGTGTGTGTGTGAGAGAGAGAGAGAGAGAGAGAGAGAGAGAGAGAAGAGAGAGAGAGAGAGAGAGAGAGAGAGAGAGATATAATTAACTGGTGACATTAAACTCTTTACATCTCATAGTTATAATATTTTACTAAAAGAATTTTATCATACTTCAACCCTTTTAATCTTGACTCATGCCAGACGATTTTACTTAATCTTTGCAAACACTACTATGCAACAAAAATTTTAAAAATCGTTCTTGTCCAACGACTGGTTCTATGGGATTAATATAACCTTTATTTTTTTAGATTCTTAATTGATCCTCTCAAAAAACTTAATTCAAGTGAATAAAGAATATCCTCAGATTTTAGGTAAACAATCAATGTACAAAATTTCAGGATTAAGGTTTGGTGAAATTGAACTATGAATAAATGATAGTATTTCAAATGTTACATCTTTACATTTAATCTTTCTGTTATATATATATATATATAATATAATATTTAGGAGAAATCCAATGACAAGGAGGAATGTAAATGCCATGAAAAGTCTTCTTTAATGCGCAACGTCGAGCAATACGCTCATCATCAGGCTAGATAATAACAATATGAAATTAGAATCAATAAATAAATGTGAACAAGACAAAATAATTTCCATAAAACCTATCAGTAAAAGCAAATTTTAAAAAGACTAAAAGAAGAGGGTTAAATTCAAAGTTATAAAATTTACATATAAATTAACCAGAAATTTAAAAAGCTATTTTTAAATTATATATAGTACATTTGAAATTAGTACACTGGAATAATTAACACTAATACAATGGAATAATTAACACTACGAACCTTTCAATGCTGGTTCCGAGGCACGAGTAATTTAAAACAAAACAAAACAGGAAACAAGCTGTGGGTTGGGCGGTTGGAGTTATAAGTTAGGGGAGGGGGGAGGGGAGTCGGGGAGGGGGGTTTATAAAAAATTTAGAGGGACAGCTGAGGAATCCACGTTTAGAGAAGGGGTCAATGTTTTAATATAAAGAGATTCCAAAATTCTAAGTGAGTTAGGACAAGAATTACAACCGAGAATTTAAAATGATCTAAAGTGACATCAGTTTTACATTTTATACTGTGTTCCCGAATACTGGAGGCTTCCTTTTTATTTAAAATTTTACCTGTTCGGCAACTTATTCCCATATGCGCTCCCTCAGGACTAGATTTTATTCGCATATGGGAATAAGTTGCCGAACAGGTAAAATTTTAAATAAAAAGGAAGCCTCCAGTATTCGGGAACACAGTATAAAATGTAAAACTGATGTCACTTTAGATCATTTAAAATTCTCAGTTGTAATTCTTGTCCTAACTCACTTAGAATTTTGGAATCTCTTTATATTAAAACATTGACCCCTTCTCTAAACGTGGATTCCTCCCTCTAAATTTTTTATAAACCCCCTCCCCGACTCCCCTCCCCCTCCCCAATTTTTTATAATCCCCCCTCCCCCACTCCCCTAACTTATAATCCAACCGCCCAACCCATAGCTTGTTTCCTGTTTTGTTTTGTTTTAAATTACTCGTGCCTCGGAACCAGCATTGAAAGGTTCGTAGTGTTAATTATTCCATTGTATTAGTGTTAATTATTCCAGTGTACTAATTTCAAATTTACTATATATAATTTAAAAATAGCTTTTTAAATTTCTGGTTAATTTTATATGTAAATTTTTATAACTTTGAATTTAACCCTCTTCTTTTAGTCTTTTTAAAATTTGCTTTTACTGAATAGGTTTTATGGAAATATATTTTGTCTTGTTCACATTTATTTATTGATTCTAATTTCATATGTGTTTATCTAGCCTGATGATGAGCGTATTGCCGAACGTTGCGCATTAAAGAAGACTTTTCATGGCATTTACATTCCTCCTTGTCATTGGATTTCTCCTAAATATTAAATTGAAGCTTTGTAGAAGCAAACCGCATGACTATATATATATATATATATATATATATATATATATATTTGTTTCGTTCTTTCGCTCTCATCTTGCGCGGGATATTCTCCTATACAAAGCAAAGCGTCGTTCTTTACGTTAATTATACTGCGTGTTTGCAGTTATAATGTATATAATGTTACGGCATGCGGAAGGTGCCCTTTGGGGCATTGGTTTCTGCGCGCATGTAGAGGAATTACGACATTTGATTGAGTGAGCCCGTGGTGTAATGGTTATCATATCTGACGGCAATCGGAAGATCCCGGGTTCGATTCCCGGGTGGTTACCTCATTTTTTCATTTGTTTCGTTCTTTCGCTCTCATCTTGCGCGGATTATTTCCTATACAAAGCGTCGTTCTTTACGTTAATTATACTGCGTGTTTGCAGTTATAATGTATATATATATAATATATATATATATATATATATAGAGAGAGAGAGAGAGTTACTCTTTCCTGTTTCTCCTGTCACTGTCCTCCTTAATTGATCTTTTTTCCGCATCTCATTTACCCTGTGAAGAGTTCAGCATGGTCTCAAATACACACTTCTATCACTATTCCTCACTACACATACATGCATCTTACATACTACACAATCTTTTTAAAATTTAAAACCTAACAGGATCTTGATTTGGGTTCTCTTCTTCCTTTATGGGGACGGGCGTTTTTTCGGGCATTCGCCCTTAGCCCCTCCTTCCTGCCTAAAAAAAATAAACAATAATAATAATAATAATAATAATAATAATAAAAATGTCTTAATTTCTTAAAAGTTTTGGTACGTTAACTAGTGAAATAGCACATTAATTAAAAAAGATGATAAACGCTGTCACCTTCGCGAGTCTCTTTGATACGAGTGCTCTTCACACAGTATTTATAAAGGGAAAAAGGTGACTTCACTCTATGAGAAAAAGTCTTTTATTAATGGTGAGAAAAGGAGACATTTTGGCCGTCAACAACCTCCTGAGTCTTTGTTCTGTTTAGCTGAGAAGGCTCCTCAGTCATATACTTTAATTCGTGAAGTGTCCTTTATGTTTTCGTTTCTAGCACGTTTGGTGAATCGCCTTAACTCCCCTCACCCCCCCTCCCCACTTCCCATTTTCCCCCGCCTTAAGCGTTATCTCTCTTTGTCTCTTTGCAAATGTCAGAATTTACGAAGGAGAGAAAGGATTACTGCGTAGTCAATAAATGTTGCCCCGAAGGTTTATCAGAGTGAGTTTTGGATGCTGTTCATTATTCAAAATTTTTAAGATTTGTGTACTAAGTTTTTTTTGGGGGGGAGGGGGGGGTGGGTTCTAAGAATACCAAGAAATTTCTCCAATATTTGTCCTCAAAGCACCCCGTTTCGTCGTTTCTGCGTGTATGTAACGAGAATGATGCCAAATTTTCTTGTCCTGTCAGTTTAGAATACTTTTTATATTTCCAAAATAGAAAGAAAATTCCTTACTTACTTATTTGCTTGCTTACTTACTTACTTACTTACTACTTACTTACTTACTCATAAAATATTACAATAACTTTTACGTGGAACGTAAAACAACTGGAGTCTATAGATATTTTATCGCAATTTAGACTTTAAGCTTTTGGCTTTACATAATTTATTTGGGTTTGTTTCATTTTATATGAGCCAACTTGAAGATCGAGACGAACTTTAGTATATTGGTTTTACGACGCAGTCGTCATCGTTGTAGTTATGGTCGTCGTGGCCTTTTCTGTCATAAATAGTTTCCGGAAGTATATAAATGTTTTATATCACAATCTATGATAATAAAAACCCACTTTAATAGACAGTTTATTTCCACAACAGTTTCGATGCCCACTGGCATCCTCTTCGGGTGGATACGAGTTACATTCGTTTTTCTGTATCCACCCGAAGAGGATGCCAGTGGACATCGAAACTGTTGTCGAAATAAACTGTCTATTAGAGTGGGTTTTTATTATCATATTTTGACCTTCAAGTAAAAAAAAGTGAAGTTTCTTTACAATTTAGTTTTTTAGCTCCGATTTTGGGGGTCTTATGTTTTTAATAGAATTTGCCCTATAAAATATGTATTCTATAAAATCATTAACATACGATTGTAATTCTTTATACACGTTAGGTATATAAGTGATATGGAATAACCGTATATACAGGGTGATCCAATCAAAACGCAACCCAGTACAATACAATAATATTCTCTGGGTTGAGTTTTAAGTGGATCACCCTGTATTAATACATATAATAAAACGGGGGACTAAAGAGAAAATGCATGAACATCACTGTTTTTAATAATATGTAACCAAGCATGGCCAACACGATTAAGGCCCATTTTACAAATATCTATTTTTATGGGAGGAGGAGGGGGCTGTTCTTTTCCCCCATTTTACTTTACTCCCCCCCACCGGTTGACTATATTCGCATTTTTTTTCCGAAAATTGAGAGTAGCGTCATTTTCGATATTTAAACTTCGACATTTAATCTCTCATTTGTGAAATTGAATCAAATTAGCATTCTAAGGTTTGTTCTCGGGTCGGACTTCGAGTTTCAGTGATTAAAGTGCATCCTTTGTTCTTCCTTAGTGGACCAGTGGTTCGGAATCCACGAAAAGCTGTATGGATCCCCTCGGTCAAATTACCTTATACTTAGGCTTATAGATGCTTTAACGCCAGAATTATTTGTAGGGTTAAGTTATAAAAACGTGTATTTGAAATGTTACCAATTTGTACCGGTCGTCCATAAAGGGTTAATTAAATATATCCGTTGATTGCGTGTCTCCATAGTAATAAAGGTCTGCCATTCTACTTATAATTTTCCTTTCATTGTTACGTATATTTTAAAGTACTGTCCAAAGATACTGTAAAAATCTTAACCGATATATTAAAAGAAAGGACTTTCAAAGTACGTCCTTTGAAAATTCTGTCCTTTCTTTAAAACATGAATATAGGCTGTGAGGCCGATATCGTTACAAATAAACTTAAAAAAATAGTGTATAATAGAGTGTATTCAAATAAAGCCTCATTTTAATTCGTTCCAATATTGCGTGGCTGAACTATTTGTTAATTATGGGGTGTTAAGGGTGCATCAATTATTTATTAATTATTAATTTACGTATTATTAATTTAATTGTTAAGAGTTTTCACTGTTTTTCTTTACGTTCTTTAAAGAATAAATTAGTTACCCAAATATAAACAAAATATGGCGTACAAACGTAACAAAAATAAAATTTAACGTATTAACTTAATATAATATCGTAATTTTCGTGTTTTATACAATAATTTGTAACTATGATTTAAAATTCTTGAGTTACACTGACAAACGAGACAGCAATATTAAGCAGTTACATAAAAAAAAACCTTTCTCCGAGGTTTAGCTCTCCTCATAAATCACCTGTTTCCCCAAAAAGTTCTGGTAACTTGGAAATGGGGGTCGATCTATGGTGATGTAGCGCAAAGAATTCTTAAATAGCAGAAGCATTTTTTGGTAGCGTAATAAGCAAACTTTTAATTATTATTACATATAAAACTGAAATAAAAAAGACTATTCAGAATTCACAGTCAAAGGACAATTTCCTCTTAAATGATGTACTTTGAAAAAGAAGGACAACATTCTTCGATATTTTCAAAGGACAATTTCCCCTTAAATGATGTACTTTGAAAAGAAAAGACAACATTCTTCGATATTTTCGAAGGACAATTGATTGACATTCCCTTTGATATTTCAAAGGACTCTCACAGGACAATTTTTAGAGTATACAAAACACGTTAAACAATACTATATATTATTATTATTATTATTATCATTATTATTATTATTATTATTATTATTATTATGTTTACATTTAATTAAAGCATTTACAATATACGAGTACAACTCGGACCTATTTGGCTCATTAGTCTCTAATTACAGTTTAGAGTAAATTTGTCAAGTATATTAAATTAAAATGTA
The DNA here is from genome assembly GCA_023014485.1 of Bathynomus jamesi. Lineage (NCBI taxonomy): Eukaryota > Metazoa > Arthropoda > Malacostraca > Isopoda > Cirolanidae > Bathynomus > Bathynomus jamesi. The sequence continues at coordinate 372,390 of JAJOZX010002467.1, read as the reverse complement.
ATATGTATCATTAAGTATTACATCATTTACATCTTACCCTTAAAAGTACATAACTTAAGACTCTCTATCTTTAGTTTCTTTCATCTCAGATGTAAATTTTTTTCATCTATATCCTTCCTCCGCCCCCGACCCCCGATGCACCGTGATACCTACTCCATCTCCTGTTGAGATTCTGAAAGAACAGAACTGTTGGTAAAAACCCAATTCTTCCATAATCTTAGCATAATATTCGTTCCTATTTTGCTCAAAATCTCTCGTATATGATTTCCCTCATTTCCCCTCTCTCTCTCTAATAATATATATATATATATAGATATATATATATATATATATATATATATATATATATATATATACACATACAGGGTGAGTCAAAAGTCTGGAAACATAGGCACTATGCTTTTCAATGCAAATACATGTATATTTGCATTGAAAAGTATAGTTCCAATGTTTCCAGACTTTTGACTCACCCTTTATATACTGTATAAGCGTTGAATTGGCGGGGCCGTAACATAAATTAAAGATTTTGAATTATAAAGACAACACTTCAGCCATCCCTGAAACTTATTCACATGTTTATGATTACGTTAAGAGGACACGAAAGAAAGAGAGAGATAGATAGAGAGAGAGAGAGAGAGAGAGAGAGAGAGAGAGAGAAAGAGAGAGATAGATAGAGAGAGAGAGAGAGAGAGAGAGAGAGAGAGAGAGAGAGAGAGAGAGAGAGAGAGAACTGAGGAAAGAAAATTCTAATTTCGTGTCTTGTTTTAGAAAGTGTAAAATGGCCGAGTTCTCTCTTTGATTTTCTCAAGCATTTTTTTGGGGTGGGTGGGGTGGGGTGGGGGGAGCTCTTTCAACAACTCACATAAAACCCTTAATTCGAATCTGCCATTTTGCTGGGTTTATCCCACTTTAATCTCTCTCTCTCTCTCTCTCTCTCTCTCTCTCTCTCTCTCTCTCCCCTACTACCATTGTGTGCTGTAAGCGTCTATTCTTCTGGATGAACAGTGCATACTGATCTTCGTTTTTCACGGTATTGCGAGTGATTTTAGGATGAAGACAGTTCTTGTGCACCTTTCTACTTTTTAAATAAAGTTAAGGGTGAAGGCTAGAGGTACTTTTCCAAATAAAGAGATAAAAGAGATAGAGATTTTGCTTACATCTCAGAAAACAAAAACTTCCCGCAACCTTCTATATACAGAAATATTATCTTCTTTTGTCTCAAATCACTTCAAAAAGAAGTTTTAAGACCATTTCTTCTATCTAAAGAAGTTATTTACCATTAAAAGAGGTTATTATATAATTTTAAAAGAAGCTTTAATATCCAGAAGAAGGAAAAACTTCCCCTCGAATGCGCCCTCAAAAAGAAGTTAAAAGTTCTAAATTTAGGTTTTATTTGGCTTGCATGCGCGTCAAATAAGCTCGCAAACAAAATTCATTATTTATGAAGAGAGTCAGTGAAAATTAGGTCAAATTTTTACCTAAGAAGATGGTCAGTGAAAATTAGGTCAAATATTTACTTATGAAGAGAGTCAGTGAAAATTAGGTCAAATTTTTACTTATGAGGATGGTCAGTAAAATTTTTGTCATATTTATGTGCCAAAGTTAAGAAAAAACCGCGATAAACGCGGGAACTTAGACAATACATGGAAGCTGCTTGTAACTACACTCCAACAGTATTCCTACCTGGTATAGGAAAACTGTTGGATTGTACAGGGTGTTCATAAAGTCACGCGAGTGACTATGTTTTACCATATTCACTCGCGTGACTTTATGACCATGTAGTTACGAGCAGCTTCCATGCATTTTGTGCCAAAGTTTGTTATCAAATAGGTTTGCAGAGGGGACGAAACCACCTATGTCACATTCATAGTGCCAATACTGCACGTATTAAAATGTATATAATAACAATGTATTATAACAATGCGTGTTTCTATAGAATAGGGATCGAAATGCACAGGGTGTCCCAGAACTGTGGACTCATAGGGAAAATAGACATTATATTTTTAAAGTGAAACAAACACATTTTTTATGTCAGTTTTACATATTTCAGGGAAGAAAATACCCTGATGGCTCAGTATACCAATCAAGAAAGGGTGAAACTGGTATTGCTACGTGTTTCCGGAAAAAGCCAGAGGGAGGCATGCTCGTGAAATAAATGACATACCTCCCTCTGGCTTTTACCGGAAACATGTAGCAATGCCACTTCCACCTTCTCTTGATTGGTATACTGGGCCATCAGGGTATTTTGTTTCCTGAAATATGTAAAAACTGACATTATAAATGCGTTTGTTTCAATTTAAAAATATAATGTCTATTTTCCCTGAGTCCACACTTCTGGGACACCCTGTATATATATATATATATATATATATATATATATTATATATATATATATATATATTATATATATATATATATATACTATATATTATATTAATGTACAGTACATAAATTTCAACTAAAAGCCTTATCTCTCAGCACCTCCTGTCAAAAACCAATGAAATTTTACTTAAATTTACTGCTTTCTGTCATTTTACGCTCACTCGAAATAATCTTTATGTTCTACATGTCTAAAAAGATCTGTCAAAGAAATTTATTCTGCCAATAAAGCATAGAATGTACTGGGAAATGACACTACAGTAATATATATATATATATATATATATATATATATATATATATATATATATATATATATATATATATATATATAAGTAAATAAAATTATGATTATTATATTATTATTATTATTATTATTATTGAAAAGGAAGGAAATGAATTAAGAAAAAATTAAATAAAAATCAGATAATTAATGCTTCCAATCCCCAAAATCGTGAAGTGAGGGAAAAAAATAAAAAATAAAAATAAATATATATATATATATATATTTCGTAAGAAAGTTCCCACATGGGCATGAATGAGAATTCCTCCAACATGGCCAACATGGGCTCCAGTCACACAAGAACCACCACCATCACCATCACGTTCACCAGCAGTCCTCCTGAAACCATTTTTTTTTTTTTCACACATTTATAATCGCATTATTTACGGGCAAATGCGAAGTAAAGGGTTTCGATAGCCTCATTTGCAATCTTAAAAAAACGCACAGCGAAAATATATTGAATTTAATTCATTCCTATTTTGTCTGACGCCATTTTGTACCTCGCAAGTCGAGAGATTTTTATCCTTTTTATTTGAAATGAGAAATGATGAATGGAATATTTTTTTTTTTTAATTTTTTTTTCTTGTATTTTTTTTTATTTTCTTTCATTTTTATATTTATATTTATATTTTATTTTTTCGGGGTTCGTATTTCTTTTATTTTAATCAGTTCACCGAAAATAGTGTATATATATATATATATATATATATATCTTCTTCCGCAGCTTATTATCCCATCTTTACGTGGGGTCGCTGTTTTTGGTTCGTCTTCTCCACTCTCCTCTGTCGTATACCACGTCCTCCTCCAAGTCCTTCTCCCTGATGTCCGCCACCACACAGTCCCTCCATCTCGTCTTCGGTCTTCCTCTCTTTTCTCCGTCCGGCAACTCCATCTCCAGCACTCTGCGCCCCACATACTCCTCCTACTCTTCTCCTGACGTGTCCATACACCTCAGCCTGGCCTCCTGCACCTTCTTAGATGCTTTCCGCTACCTTCACTGTTCCTCTTATATGCTCATTTCTGACCCTATCCCTCCTCGTCACTCCACACATCCATCTCAACATCTTCATTTCAGCCACATCGATTTTTCTTTCATTGCTCTTCTTCATTGGCACAGTCTCCATTCCATACAACATTGCCGGCCTCACCACTGTTTTGAATACCTTTCCCTTCAGTTTCACTGGGACCCTCTTATCACAGAGCACCCCTGATACGTCTCACCAGTTCTTCCACCCCGACTGTATTCTACAGTTTATCTCTCTCTGCTCCCCCCTCTGCATCCACTGTTGACCCCAAGTATTTAAAATACTCCACCGTCTTAACACGCTCCACTCAATGTCACTTCCTCTCCTCGGTCCTGCTGCACATCACATCTCATATATTCGGTCTTCTTTCGGCTAATTCTCCCCCTACTTTCCAACGTCTCTCTCCAATTTTCCAACTGCTGCTCCACTCCTCTTTCGTCTCCCTACTCAACACAACATCGTCTGCATACATCATGCACCACGGCGCCTCCCTCTAATCCTGTCCGTCAACACATCGAATACCACATATTAATATTAATATAGAATATATATGAATATATAGAAATATATATATAGAATATATATAGAATATATATAGAATATATATATTCTATATTAATATGTTTATGCTTCCTTTTAAATAGAATTTTAAACAGTTTCCAAAGTGAAACAAAATATTTTAGAATATTTTACAAAGGTTGTCGAGGAGAGAGAGAGAGAGGAGTACAATATAATAGATAATTATCTCTAAAATACTCGTAATATAGTGCGTTCGAAAAGTCTTTCCGTAGTGCTATGTTAAACGCAAAGAAAATTGAAAAACTACAGTGTTTTCATTCAACCATGATTTAGTGATTTTATTACATAACCTTTTGATTTTACAACAAGTGTTGAAAGTGTTTTCCACCATTTTGCAGGCACAGAGCAACTCGTCTACACTTGTTGTCAAACACTTTTGACAACAAGCACGTTCACTGCGGAGAGACTTTTCGAACGCACTGTACATGTAATATATGCAAAACTCATTTAATGTGTATCCACATGCGAATGGCGATACCTTTTCATAATGAAAATCGCTCCCCACCTAAGATGATGCTACATCCAAGTCTATATTATTCCTCTATATTTTAAGTGTTTATCTGTATTTCATTTTGTTATGTCTTTTCTGAAGCTATCGTCAGCCAGAGTACAGGCAATATCCCGATATTGACTGTAATAACAGTTATTACAAACTTACAGTATAGTGCATTTAGACTATAGTTTAAATGTAGAGTTACTGTATAGGTCGTATATAAGGAGTTACAAGGACACGATGATGTCTCGAAGACCTTTCGGGTTCATTTGGAGGGGGGGGGGGAGGGTTCTGTTATTAAACTAGTGCAATTTTTAATTACTCTAGCAGTAGTAAAAAAAATGGATAGAAAAGTATAAGACTCTCTCCCCACCCTCCGCTCCCTCCCCGCCAGAGGCGGGTACGGAAAAAGGTTGAAAAAATACTTTGACCCTAGGAAAGTAGCCAAGGAAACTTTACAGGAAAGAGGAGAATGTATAAACTAGCTCAACACTTACGTTATGCCCATATAGAAAGCGTACACTACATAGCATGGTTATATAAACTAGCATAATAATATATGTGTGCTAATCATATATCAACGACTTGATATCGTCGTAAAAACCTCGAACATATGTTTTGATTATATACAAAATATTTACAGTTCTATTTACCTAGGTATCGAGCCAACGAAAACCCCATGGCCACTCCAGGTCAGCCCCCAAAAGGATGAAGCGACTCTCCATATTTACACCCATGCTGCACGAGCAAAGCCATCACACTGGGAAGGTGATGAAATGCTTCTACAGGAAAGGGGTTGAAACAGGAACTGAGAAAGGAAATCAGATTTTCCACACCATGCCCTCACTCTTCACATGCACCCAGCCACTCAAGAGAAGGAAGAGTAAAAAAAAGAGATAGGGACGGCAGAAACGCAACTTTGCCTTACCTATTCCATGCCATTTAGCAGTAATATATATATATATATATATATATATATATATATATATATATATATATATATATATATATATATATATTCATACACATATTTATACATCTATACATACGCCGGAATTTTATGTAGGGGTAAGTTATGAGAGCATGTATTTGAAACGTTACCAGTTTGTATCTCTCGTCCATAAAGGGTTAAAAGTATAACTAATCTATATTTTTGGCTTTTTGACAAATTCTGTATTTTCACATTAAAAAACCAAAGATATTCCTGTGTACAGTAATTTACGTTTCGAAATAATTCCAACATGCTTCTCTGTGCAAAGTAATGGTGATAAAAGAAATGTTTCACATATAAGAGAAATAGCTTTGTTTTCTGTATGAAATGAACTTGGGGTATGAATGTTACTAAAGTTCGAAAAGATTCTCTGTAAAAGATAAAAGTTGAATTAAAGAGGAATTTTACAGTTTTTGTTCAGTTATCTTAAACCAAAATCTCTTCTGATAAGTGTCGAACACAAACCCTTCTTTTAATCAGACTGTGAAATCTCTCTTCCGTGCATGGTGACATATACGTATATACACAGGGTGTACACAAAGTTCTTTCCCGATTATAAACTTTAATAATTACATGAAATCCAGGGAAGACACAGTAATGCTTTGTTTCGTATGTTGTTGCATAACACATCAAGTGTTTTTTTTGTCAATGTTTGGTGTGGATTAATACATGATAGGGCGATAGGACCATTCTTCTTTGCTGAAGAGAATGTTACGGCACAAGTGTACCTGGAGACGCTCGAATTTTTTGTAGGCCCCCCCCCCCAGTTGGAGGACCTTTAACTATTCATCATTTTACAGCAAATAAGGTGCGCCTCCACACGGGTTTGTTAGTGCGTGAGTTCTTGAATACCATTTTTCCCGGAAGATGGATTGGGCGCGACGGGCCGATGCCATGATCTCCGCGATCCCCGATATCACGACCCTGGACTTTTTCCGGTGGAGATATGTAAAGGATTATGTGTACAGTGTACCATACTCCTGTTGCCGACATTGACACTCTTAGTGCAAGGATTTACGATGTCATCAACAGTGTTCACGAGAGATATGTTAGCAAACGTATAGCGTGAACTCGAATTTTGTTTGGATTTGCTACGTGTAACTAACGGCGAACATGTTCAGATTTAATGATAAACATAATAAACTTGATATGTTATGCAACAACATGCAAAACAAAACATTACTCTGTCTTCTTTGGATTTCATGTAATTAAAGTTTATAATCGGGAAAGGACTTTATGTTCAAATGGTTCCTCATTTCACGAAGGTCAAGTTAAAAACCAAATATGAAGTTAAAGCTATTATTAAATATTAAAAATATTAAAAAAATAAACATTCGAAAATTAAAAAATTAAAAGTTATCCACTTATGTTAAACTTAAAATTAAAATTATACTATCAAAAACAAGAATAAAATATTACAAGTGAAACCCACAAAGGGAGAAGGGGGATTACTTTCATGAGAATAATCAATACGTTTAATTATTTAACGTATGTCAAAATAATTTCAAAATATATTAATTATTTTAATATATTGTTTATTTTGGTAAAGGCAAAGGGAGAAGATGACATTAAAAAATGTCAAGCGCTTTCATTATTAAATGTTTGCCTTCGGGATATGTCTTCTTTTTCATTATATATAT